>JACXGI010007675.1:0-36405 GCA_016801175.1 Esox masquinongy
CACTGTCACACATTCCCCCTTCAGGTCTACCCAGATTATCATGCACTGTCACACATTCCCCCTTCAGGTCTACCCAGATTATCATGCACTGTCACACATTCCCCCTTCAGGTCCACCCAGATTATCATGCACTGTCACACATTCCCCCTTCAGGTCCACCCAGATTATCATGCACTGTCACACTTTCTCCCCCCACTAGTCCCTCTCCTTCACCCTATCATTTCTCCCATCTCCTGAAATCCTTCTACATTTTGTCTGCTGATTCTGCCTCTTCAGCCTTGCTCTCCTTCCTCTCCATATCCTACGGTCCCCGTCCCCTATACTCCCAGCTGGCGCAGCCCCCCCTCATGTTCTGTGGCTAGGTGACTCAGTGTGCGCTAACAGAAGACGGCTGCAGACAGCTGGATAGAAAATGGAGGAAGACAAAACATTATAATGATCTATCACCCTGTCAGTCCCTCCTTGCTAACCATTGTTTGTCTCTTTCCGCTGCTAAAGCCACTTTGTATCAGTGCAAATTTCAAATTTCTTTCTCTTAACCTCAGAAAAGCATTTACCCCCTCTTCACCCTAACTCTTTGCAGATGACTTTGTCAACTTTTAAAAGAAGTTTGTTGACATCTGCTCCTTATTCACTCAGCCCTTTGGGTCTCGCCTAATCATGAACCAATTTTCCCCCTGCTATCTCAAGATGGAATCCTATATTTACTGAAGTCTTGTTGTCTAACAACTTTCCCGTTGAAGACATCCCTCCTCCTTTCTCCAGCTCATCTCTGGAGAGCATTCCCCGTGTCTAACCTCCCTCATCAACTCCTCCCTGTCCACTGGCGGTCTACCATCCAACTCCAGTACGGCCAGACCCGCTCCTCTCCTCAAGGAGCCAACACTTGACCCCGCTGACATCAAAAGCTACAGACTGGTATCCCTTCCGTCTTTTCTTTCTGAAACACTGCTGTTTCGCTCAGAATGATCTCTTCGACCCGAAGTGGTCCAGCTTCAAGAAAGCACCCCCTGATGAGATTCCTGAAATTCAGCGGTAGCATCTGTCGCCCGCATGTCTGTCTGTGAGACGTTACGACGGCCAGCAGACACGCGTTGTCCATTCGTTTCATATCTGTTCAATACCTCCACGCGCTCAACCGTTATTAGCACCCCTGATCAAAGCATCTTCCCACGGCCATGCAAGACGGCTCACTCAGCCGAGGCTGTCCTCTGCCACAGGGGCTCTTTGTGTTGCCCAAGCTAACTCCTCAGTTCTCATCCTCCTGGAGCTCCCCACTGCCTTCAACACAGCGAACCATCACAGCGTTCTGTACTTTGCTGAGCCCCCTATAAATAAATATACATATATATATATATTGTTTATAAAAGTTTGCTCTGTCTTCCTGCATCTGAACTGTTGAATCTGTAAATTTAATAAATGATCCATTATTATGATTATTGAAATCACAAATCAAATCACTGGAATCACCAGCAATCAGACATTTGAATGGCAGAAAATTCCCTGGTGGGACTTTTACTCAGCTGTCATCTTTCGATAATGCCTACCAAGTGATCAGGGATTGGCAAAGAGGTCAGATATACTGACTGATTGATTATACCCTATACAATGTCTCCAAAATGGGACCCCATTCTACTGTATATGAATATATACCAGAACTATTCAAAGACGGGTTGCAGGGGAATTCTAGCAGGGTCACCATACTAAAAGGAAAAATGTAGATTGACTTCACTTCACATTGCATCAAGTCTGTAGGTAGAAAGTAATTTAGTCAACAGCTACATCTGGTTACAACTAGCCAGTGGCTAATCCTTGTGGGAGACAAAGAAACAACAAATTTGAGGCCTGACATTAGCTAGGATAATGTCAATGGACACATTCCTGTGGAAAAATCACTTTGGGTTTTCAAACACATGGAACACGGCGTTGTTTTATTGGGGGAAGTATAAGGATACCAGTGCCTGACCTCTTCCCTCCTACCAGAAGAAACAGCTCCGACTATATTGTCTTGATACAGGTCTTGATAATAGATTAAGGGGTTACATTAAAGTAGGAGTGGTGCTCTTTCACCCATACCCTGTTCAAACAGGTATTACACGTTACAGTGCAGGGTTAAAGTTTCCATGCCAAAACCAACCATGAGGCCAATGAAACTGAATGTATCTTCTCCAACGTTCAACAGAAAATGTACCTCCGGCCTTCACACATCAATGGAGCACACCTGTCTTGCAGGCAAGTGAATTTACTTGAAGTGAATCTACCTGAATTAACAGTGGGGAAATAACTGAGAGCATTGTGTCTGCTGCTCCCATGGGCCGGGTTTTAGCCTTATGGGGGCCCTTAGCAAAATGTATTTTGGGCCCCCTCTACCCTATCGGTCGGGGGCTCCCTAGTGGTCGGGGGCCCCAAGTGACTGCTTTTGTCGCTTATGCCTACAACCGGCCCTGGCGCCGACATCTGCCATGCGTGGCGTTCAGGTGATTTGATGAAGGGATATGAGGCCTCTGGTTTTGTTGCAGTGTACAGTACCAAGTTCAGCTGAATGGGTAAGTGTGTCCAAACCTTTGACCCGGTATTTGAAGTGGTTCGAGAACTGCGGAGAAGTTTCAAATTTCGTGTGTCTTATGTGCACAATTCTTTAAGTAAGAAGAGGCTACTAACAGTCCCCTTTGTATGCCTTAATAAAAATGTGTAAATGTTGGTTTACCCTTTTGAGCCATATGATGGATATTCTAATCTATGGGCTGTCTGCTGAGATTTGAAGCATTTCTCTGGATGGCACAGTGATTGACGTGGTTACAAGACCTGTGGAATGTTCATATCACTCAGTGCCTCTGTATTCAGCCTGGTTCCCTTCTCTTTCACACGTGCAGGAAACTTGATACGCGGACCGCATTAGTCCAAAACTGGACCGGCATCGAACCGATATACCTGCCAAGTTCAAGATTGAACAGGAGCTCTGCATTTTTTTCATGTCCAGTGATATGTTTAAGCCTATTCGCTGAGGACACCATACTGTTTAAACAATATACATTTTCACCCTGTGTGCATGTACAAATGTAGTTGAAGTTATAAATTATGAAGGATTCTCTCTGGCGTCAGCATGTCAAACTAATGCACTTTGAAGGGATTCATTTCAATAAAATACACATTTTTGTATGTTGTTGTTTAATAGGATCAACAATGGGAAGAATATAGAATAAAATCTCCCCTCATGAGAATATAAACCACGGGATGCATTATCACTGTAAGAAAGATAGATTTACATAGTAATGACATATTGTCAGTGTGTTGTCGTTCATATTATTATTACATTCTCAAACATTTCAGAATAACGGGGACACTGCCTCAAATAATTTTGGTGGCTGCATGATGATTGGCACATGCTTATACGACACGTGGTGGAAGAAAGTATATTAACAACACCTCTGTCTATGTAGCGACAGCCTTTGTCTCACCCCCCACACTCACAGTATTTGAGATATCCGGTAATCCGATAATCTTTATTCTATTTGACTGAAACACTTATGAAAGCCCAAGTTCAAGTGTTTTGTTGTCCTCATTACAACCACAGTTTGTTCAATGGCTACCAACCAGGAAGCAAAAAAACATGTTCATGAATAAAATGACTGATTGGGGTGAATGAGAGAAAGGGAAATATTGCTAATGTTACCAAACTTTTTCTGGTGAAGCCTATACTTAAAACAATATTTGATTTGGGGAAGTCTGTAATTTTCTTTAGTATTTTTGCGTACATTTTTAGTACCCCTTGGCAATTCCCGTGGATCTACTCTGAAAATCCTTGTTAGAATTAGCACACTATCCTCTGCCGAGAGCCTGTTATTAAAAGCAACAGCGTGGTAAAGAACACTATCGTGTAGAGTGAAGTGCTGTGGTACTTTAGCTAAAAGGTACATGGAAAGAATGAAATACAAACTAACACACTGCAACTGTAAATAATGATAATGTTGTGATTCAAATTCTTCCGGATTAAAAGTTGTGCTGTCCAAATGTTACCCTGACCACACACACAAGTTAGGGCCAGCCCTCTTTTCTTCCCTCGTTCATTGCCAGTCCAATATATTTGTGTTGGCACTGTGACCTTCAATAGCTCCTTTCCTCAGTTCCACCCTTCCTTCTTACTCTAACTTAAAGTTTTTATGCTTCAGCGCTTTTAACTGCGAACACATCATTTCACAGTTTTTTGGTTATTTATTTGGCACGCCTTGCTTTACTGAGTGCCGGGTAACACCACTAGCTATTTAACAACCACATTTCTAATTCACAGTCTTATGACGTGTCTGGAGCTATGCATAGGACTGGATGATGACCAATCCTTTCGGTGGGATACATTAGCTAGAAACAACTACCAAAGCACATAAGCCTTGTGTAGACATAAGCCTTGTGTAGACTTCTGGGGCTGAACTGAAGATACAGTGCAGAAAGAGGAAGGGTGAAGATCAAATCCCGATCACGATAGAAAGCAGGGTCCTACATAAAACTGCTAAAAAGGAGGAAATAAGCAGGTCTAGTAACTGTAGGCGGCAAGGAAGAAAATATGAGCTATTGCTC
This sequence comes from Esox masquinongy, assembly GCA_016801175.1. Classification (NCBI taxonomy): domain Eukaryota; kingdom Metazoa; phylum Chordata; class Actinopteri; order Esociformes; family Esocidae; genus Esox; species Esox masquinongy. The sequence continues at coordinate 4,573 of JACXGI010007675.1, forward strand.
CAATCCTGAACTTACAATGATTTGAGTGCAGCATTACACTGTTGAAATGATGCAATGCTATGAGACATATTGGGTGGTAACCAAAGAATGTCCACACTAGATAAATGGCAAAAGTCCTACTTCAGCTGAAAAATTAGAGTACAGAAAACCTATGAACTTTAAAGCAACGTTATGTTTACAGCACAGATGTTTGAATGGAAAATATTTACTTTCATTTAATATTTTCTCTTTTCTTTCATCTCAGAATGAGATCATTAGGCTTTTGCTCTGGTACACTTGTCCTTCCTCATTTTAAGTGTGGTGTGTGAGTGTGTGTGTGTGTGTGTGTGTGTGTGTGTGTGTGTGTGTGTGGCCAGAGGAAATGCTCTCACCTAACTGCGACAGGGTATCAGTTCAGGGTGAACTGTAAGCCTAACCGTCATTAGTAACGGCTGTCCAAGTTGAGATGGTCCCTGTGGCTATGCTCCAACACATAGTACCAAAGAACATGCTTGACCACGACTTCTGTCTACTGACCCACCAAGCCTGATCGATGCACAGGACTCAGAATCAGCTAGCTAGGTGAGTATACAGGCAATACCATGACTTCACTGCACTGTGAACACGTATAGTTAAAAAATGTACTAAGCCCGTATATCTATCATATATTTAATAATGTTTGCTATTATTAAAACACACTGTGACAATGAACAATATGCAAAGAAATTTAGAGCAAAGCTATTTTTGACAATTTCTGGTCACATTCGGCTAAATATACTTTTTTTTCCTCTGACTATAAATAGCATTAACACACAGGACAAGACATGCTGGCTGACACGACATCCACATTAACCAAAATATTATCTCCTAATTGTTTCCCCTGTGTCACTGTTTCCTGTTTTCTAAGTTGAGCAGTGTTGCTATCTGTCCAGTTTTACCAGCACGTGGGCCTACACCTTTTTACCACAGCGCTGACACTCCAGAATGTGAAGCTAGTGAACACTAAATAGGCTGGAAAGAAAGCTTGGTCCATTTACTGTGTCATCGATGAAGTCAACTAAAGGCACACACACATATATATATATATATATATAGAGTATATGTGCACAGTATATACAGCTCTGGAAAAAATTAAGAGACCACTGCACCTTTTTCTTTCCTTTCCAAAAAAGTTGAAAAGGAAGGTTTTGAGTGAGGAACAGAAACGTTCAATTTGCAGTGGTCTCTTAATTTTAACTCTTCTGTTCCTCATTTAAAACCTTCCTTTTTTAACTTTTTTGGAAAGGTGCAGTGGTCTCTTATTTTTTTCCGGAGCTGTATATGTACAGCATGTACAGCAAATTGTATATACATTACACATATATTAACATAAAAAAATATATAAAACAGTATTATCAGTATTTATAAAAGAAAGGCAGGGTTGGAAAGTTGTGGTTGACACGGAGCCTCTCTGCAGCTATATGTGTTTCATGATAGAGATGTCTCTGTGGCCATTAATAGGAAGTTATAGCACGGGCCGACACACATGCACACACTCACACAAACACACACGCGCAAACGCCCAAACACAATACGCCACACACGCAGAGAGAGAGAGAGAGAGAGACACTGGCAAAGGTGGTGAGTTGAGGTTTTCCTGGCCAGCAAGAGTAGGAAGTACAAGTATCAGTAGCTACAGTATGCTGTCCATCTGCACTTAGAGCTTGGACTGGTTGGGGTGCCGCGATGGGGAATGCGATGAGGGCCAGGGGAGCTGGGAACGAGACACACTCGGACTACCATGACAGTGTGCTAAAAGGTAAGGCTTGAAAACAACTGATTGAGCTGTTATTCGTCACTTGGTTGTGATACAGAAGTTTGGTCAGCTTGACTGTTTTAGTGAACATACCCAGGTGGTTCATGTGAATTGGAATTTGAAGCTACGGGACATTTTTGATAAATGGCGTCTGTGTGTTTATGTCCATGTAATTGTGTCACACTGCTGGTTCCTCAGCAGAAGAGGATGATACGCTTGTCGTTCTCCATGACTATCCGTCTGCAGACATCAGTGATCCCATCTTCAGGATGGGCGAGAAGCTGAGAGTTTTGTCTCGGTAAGCACAATTATTACCCTGTTTGTGAGACCAAATATAAACCATGTAGCCACGGCACATACTGAGAGCTTCCTAGAGCAGAAATGTATGAATGCACAGCACAGACTGATTACAAGATAACAAATTGACACAAAAACACCCAGCAAGCCGCAGCGAAAAAAACAACCCGAAATATAACACAAAGCCCTGCAAGGTAGCATTATTGCAGACAGACAATACGGAATTGGGGGTGGGGAGGGGGGCTTGGGACAGGGAAATGATAAGCATGACTCCATTGTCTTGCAACTTCTTACAATATAGAGAACTACTACAATGATACATTGTGTTCAGTCACACTTCCCCTTTTATCTGTGTGTGTCTTTAGGGAAGGTAACTGGTGGAGAGTCCGGGCTGGCCAGTCAGGAAGTGAAAACTACATCCCTAACGACCATGTCGCTAAAGTCTACCACGGGTAAACGTGATTGTTGTTACATGAGGACATGTTTTGCTCACAAAAGAGCCTTCAGAGTTTAAAAATAATGAAATGCCTAAAACAGGAAGACTGCAAACATGTCAATGTCAATTGTAGCACGACATAGCAACACTTTACGTAATGTGTGTTGCTTTACAAGATGGCTGTTTGAGGGAGTGGTGAGGCTGAAGGCGGAGGAACTACTTCGTCTCCCTGGAAATAGACCCGGGTCTTTCATGGTCAGGGAAAGCATTCATGAAAGAGGTGAATTCATTATTGTTTGAAGACATACTAAGATGTTACTGGGCATCAGTATTGTTGATATGATGCTAGGAGATTAACATGTATAAGAGCATACATTTTTGTTGACAGGTGTCTACTCACTGTCTGTCAAGCATCGAACCATCATGCACTATAAAATCTTTCGCCTGGAGAACAGCTGGTTCTACATCTCTCCTCGTTTGACATTCCAGTGTCTGGAAGATATGGTCAATCATTACTCTGGTAAATCCAAAACTGACACACACACACACACACACACACACACTCACAAACACTGAAAATAACCACATAACATTTTTTGATAACTTTGTCTTATCAGATGCTAGCCATCTTTCTGATTTGTTTTTACCTAAGAGTTCACTAAGAACAAAACAGATTTGTCCTTTATGATAATGACCATTAGGAAAAATTTTTGTGCTGATGCTTGGGGTCTTTTATCTGTTCGGAGGAAGTGGTTGATGTTTTAGCTTGTCTATGCATGCATGTGACAGGGTCAGAATCAGAACCAGATATCTCGTGAGAGAATGCAACATCTTGCCTGTTAGACCAAGAGTAAATAACCTCTCCAGCTAAGGACTGACACGTCATAAAAGGGCAGCACAGCCTTCCCAGCGTGACCCCACCATCCACCACGCACCCCGGGACAGATGTCTATATGTGTGTTACGTGCACCTTGGACATAGGGGGGAGTGTTCTCCTGAGTACCTGTGATGAATATTGTGTGCGCGACTCTAACCCATGTCGGTCTGTGATCTAGACTCCTCGGATGGCCTGTGTTGTATTCTCACGGCGCCTTGCCTGTCGGAGACCACCAACCCACTGGACATCCCCTCCCAGGCCCCCCCCGTTGTGATGCGGCGCAACAACTTTGACTGGAAGAAAGTGAACAGGTACAAAGCGCAAGCCAGCCGGATTGAGGCCATCCCTCTCATCCCCGCTTCATTTACAAACAATATAAACTGGCTAAGTCATGTGTACAGTGCTAACGGAAATGTCACTTCGGGGTTGTCACTGTCTTGCAGAAAAAACGCGGTCGTCATTCCATAATATTGTTGTTCTCTTTCTCCGATCAAAAAGACTTAGTCTAGTGTGGCAATTTTCAGAACTCTCCTCTGGGAACTCCACATCTTAGCTGTAGCCCTGAAGTAGCACACCAGGTTCACAAAAACAAGGGCTTGAGTGTTAGCTGACAGGTTGAATCAGGTGGACTAGCTCAGGAGTGGTTAAAGATCCTGGAGCGGCTGGGGTTCCCAGAGGAAGGGGTTTGAGAACCACTGGCCTAGCATATGCAGGCTGATTACAACTCAGGAACGTTTGACGTTGCCTCCAAAACGCCGTCCGGACGTGACCGTTCTGCTTTCTAATTCCTTTTGATTTGTTCAGATAATGTTCTAATCCCACCCCTCCCCCTCATCTGAACCAATCAACAGGAGAGATCTGATCAGTACAGCGTCTCTTCAGGGCCAGGATAACCGGGACACTGCGGTGAGTTACGGCGTCAGGAACAGCATCGCCTCCTACCTCTCACTGACTGGCACCCAGGAGCCCGGAGAGCAGAAGAAGAACCGCAAGAAGAAGAGCAAGTCAGTGTATGTGATGCCCGACTACAGCCTCAGTCATATGGACCTCGAGGAGGAGTACGAGACGTAGAGGCCTGTGTTGAAACTAACCAACTGCCCTTCTGACTCGTAACCTTGTCTTGTCTTCACACTCCGATCTCAGTAACATGAACCATACTCAAGGATAGGCTTAAAAAACAAGACTTAAGAGAAACAGAGGAGCAGGGGATCGCAGGTCTGAAATGGACCTGGAAATCAACACTCTGAACTGCGGAACTGAATCGATACTGTGAATGGGTTTTTTTTGCTCTAATCGCGAGAACCAGAACTAAGCCTAACATGCACACTCAGCTACTCTATTAAGAATAATATTGTCTTTTACAACATACTATTTTCCATTCTATGCTCTCATTGGTTCTTATCTAACTACTAGGTGTTTAACTACTAGTTGAAACCTCAGTGGGATTAAATCAACAGAGAGGTTTGGAGTTTGTCCTTTTTCCCTCAAACACGCTGGCATCATGACAGTCTACGATAGACCTGAGTGCTGCGTTGACGATGCTTATAAGTAGGCTAATGTGTGGATGTGTGGGCTAATGTGTGGATTTGTGTGTCCTTCCATACAGGTGTCAGTCATTGCACTATCAATATTTAACACTTGTAAAGGACATTTGGTGGAATAAGTTGTTTATAAATAAAACAGCAGTATGTTATTATATAACCTGGGCTCCCAAGACTACATTTTGGCATCGTCTCACGAGAGACTAGCAGTCACATAACATGGTTACGGTCTACAGGGATGTCATGTCTACGGTATTTATACGGTAGTACAGTAGTATAAATACCTGAGTGCCGTGGTATTTATACGGTAGTATAAATACTACCATATTTATACTACCATATAAATACGGTAGTATAAATACCGTAATAAGCTGCAAGTCAGCAGAACTGCATTCAAGTGATGAAATGTTACGTTACAACATGAGAGCTCAGAACAAGGTCATGAAGTCGGCACCAAACTGAACAGGAATCAACAGCATTTCTGAATCCGAGCCAATGGAACAGTCGGAAAACTGTTATGTGGTGTGTGTTGTTTTTTGTGGCTAATTCTCTAGTCAACACTGCAGCCACCTGTGATGTTGATTGGTTTGCTGTGACTGTGATGTTGATTGGTTTGCTGTGACTGATGTTGATTGGTTTGCTGTGAATGTGATGTTGATTGGTTTGCTGTGATTGTGATGTTGATTGGTTTGCTGTGACTGATGTTGATTGGTTTGCTGTGAATGTGATGTTGATTGGTTTGCTGTGATTGTGATGTTGATTGGTTTGCTGTGACTGTGATGTTGATTGGTTTGCTGTGACTGTGATGTTGATTGGTTTGCTGTGACTGATGTTGACTGGTTTGCTGTGACTGTGATGTTGATTGGTTTGCTGTGACTGAGATGTTGATTGGTTTGCTGTGACTGTGATGTTGATTGGTTTGATGTGACTGTGATGTTGATTGGTTTGCTGTGACTGAGATGTTGATTGGTTTGCTGTGAATGTGATGTTGATTGGTTTGCTGTGACTGTGATGTTGATTTGTTTGCTGTGACTGTGATTTTGATTGGTTTGCTGTGACTGCAGTATTGACTGCTGCTGTTCAGTATGTCTGAGAGTATTTTGTGTTCAACTCTTTTTGTTGAAATTCTGATGCAATGCTATTTCAATAGATCAGTATTTCAATTGTTCAATGTTGTCAGCTGTGTTCTTTAAAATATAGACAGAAATGTCCTTTGACACACAACCACAATGAACACATCACCCCTCTGTCATCAAAACGTCCCAAGTACCCAAACAAGGGGACCTGAAAATAGTTCTAGGCCAATTCTGACCAATTCTGACATTTGTGTGCAGTTTTCCCTAAGAATGGCTAAGCATGAATTCCTGCCAATCCCATAATATATTCCAGTTTCCCATTCACTTGGTGGTCTGTGAGGCACAAGGGGGGATGTTTCTTAAAACTGTAATGTACTTTGCGTAGGAAAATCATATTTTCAGGCCTATAAGGAGAAAGAACGTATCTCCCGCGGCTCAGAGCTACATGTCTCTTAGGTGTCTCTTTGGTCTCTTAGATTTAAAGTGGCCATAGGTGACTGAAAATGCCCAATAAGATAATGGCAATTATGGTCATAATTACTGGCACCAGCATATGTCCCACCAAACCACATATAAGCATGTGACCTAGTGTTTGACATGATGCCCTAATGAACAGCGCTCAACTGTCAAAACCTCGGTGATGTTTTTTTGCATTTAAGCATATGTGACAATTTATATAAATAAGGACTAAGAGACGTAAACGGGATCTTTTTTTGCTGTCACTTTATTTTACTGTTATAGTTCATGTATGCATTCCAGTAATTTCAGGCCCTTTTCACAAACTTTGTTGATTTGGGAAAAAAAAGTGAGGATTTTTTAAAATACGGTACATCTGAAATATTTGTGACATCTTTTTTTTAATTTAACCTTTATTTAGCCAGGAAAATGACTCACTGAGACTAAACATCTCTTTTACAGGAGTGTGCTGGCCAATACGGGCATCACCAAACAAAAACTAATTTAAAACACACAACACAAAAATAGGGAAATAGCAAAAATACAGCAACCATACCATCCGGCACCAGTTAATAACCAAATAAATACAGCAACAATTTAAATAAAAGATGCACAATTTTAAAAGCACTGATAACTAGATGGGCCCTCCGACAATATTTTCAATTTGTTTTTAAACACATCCAGCGCTACAATCTCTGTGTGGACAGTAGGAATTGACGGTAAATGGAGATCCTATGATTGCAAGTAACGGCTTTTAGAAATGGTTTCAAACCCAGGTAGGATACTGAAATTCTCAAAAGGGAGAAGGCCCCTACAGTTCAGCAGTGTGCAAGAATATCTACCAAAATGTACAGCATCGCTAGTTATTGTTTCTTCTCTTAACTTCTGTATTAAGTGCTTCTGTTTTGCTCTCTTTTTGGGTGACATTGTTCCACTCCCGAGTTGTATGGAGGACTGCAATAATAACCATGTCTGAGAAACCCAAAACGTTCAGATCAAATTACTACAGTACTGTGCAAAATCTTAGGCACCTGAAAGTCAAACTAAGGCCATTTATTTGGGTAGTGTTTTATTTAAAGAAAACAAAATATATAATATATAGAAATACATTAATATAATATATATAATTATTTATTTTTGTATACAAATAAACAACTCTTACTATCCAAATAAATGACTTTAATTCAACTTTCAAGACATTTGCAAAATACTGCACAATACTATGTAAGACACTACACTTTGGACAGTGACCTTTTCCAGCATAACCCAGGTCTGAAAGAATTATTTCTGACATTATGAGGAAGTTTACAAGAATGACTTTGTCTGTCTGTTTTTCCACTTTTCTCAAGACGTTTACTAGGAAATGCCAGCACACATCTGCATAATCCTCTTCTCTGAAACTGGCAGCCTGTGAAAAACGTATCTGGAGATTAGTCAGCAACAGGGTCCATAGAATTCATTTGATTTTCTGAGAAATTTATTATCCACCTGTACGAACTCCCCACACTGAGGTAGGACAAGTATGTTTTATTTTTTTAATTTTTTTACAATGATTCCCTTCATCTACAGCGCTATGAAAATGCCCCCCCCCATTACAAATTTGTTTTTATCCCGTTGTTTATCAAAATACACATAGTAAGTCAGCATGATAATGGCTGAAAAGCAGGACATTTAATTTTGATTGAGATGTTGTGGCAGGACCTGAAACAATGTTTTGTTTGTGAAACAACTTCAAATATCACTGATTTAAGGCAGTTCTGCATGGAGAGGTGGGCCACAATTCTTTAGCATTAGCAAAATGACCAGAACTTCTGTGCTAGTGTGTGTTTGTGTGTGTGCGCGCGCGCGCGCGCGAGCACGCATGTCTGTATGTACATGTGCGAATAAGTCGCACAGGGGCAGGACTGCAGAGCTGCCCGAAGCCACATAATTTAAAGACTTTTATACTGTCAGGGAAACCAATTAAGTGGGGATTAGCCTAGCGGCCTGCATTTAGCACAGCAGACTGTTACTGATGCTGTGGACACAACAACAGCGTTTGCTAGGCCCGGTTTCCATTCTGCTTTTAGAATTAGCTAGCGTCATTGCTTAAGCATTGCCTGTCTGTGGATGTAGACTTCAGCTCACTTCTGAACCTTGACATACTGTAAATGTGTGTATTGTGAATGTACTGCAAACACAATATCTATAGTTACCTTTAATGTGCAAATAGGCAAAGCCATTTCGTTTTTCCCATGGATTTTAAATTTTCACAAGCAAACATCCAACAAGAAATTACAACATTTCCCAGAACTCATGGAAGTGTTTGTGTTTTAAAAATGCAGATTTGAAATGGAACACCTCACCAGTCTGCCAACGATCACAGAGCCGTGAGGATGTGTCAACCGTAATACAAGAACAAAATGGCTAAGAGAGCAAAAAGAGAAGCAGCTCAATATTAAACTGAAGAACTGGACAACCTCACATGCTAGCATGTGTTGCCCTTTTATCTTAGCAAAAACATGTTGACCAGTTTGAGAGGGGACTAGTAAGGCCGAGAGAATGTTTACACACATTATGTTTTATGGTTCTGATTCAACTTTCTTTCCTAAGGTCCATTTGATGTCACACCGTATCTGAGGCACCAAAGAAAACATTGTGGAACAATATGCAAAAGATTTTCCCTCGATGGGAAAAAAAACAAAACAACACTGAAGAAGTCCCTCCCCCTTGACTTTTAACCAGCTCAGTCGATGAGGCAATGAGCTGTGTTAAACTATCAGCGGTTAGCTTTACCTAACCAGACTTCTTTAATCCAGCTCCGCAGCTTAGAAGCCCTAAACCCAAAAAAAGACCCAGCTGTCCAAACGTCTGACGGCATATCAGGCTCTCTGGAGGCTCAGCGCTGCCGTGCCTCGGCAAAATCCAGATAAATGTTTGCTTTTCTTAAATGAAGCAGAGGGCTGCTCAGCTATTCCCGTCATTTTAATTACATCAGGACATAAGCTCTGGCCCGAATGGCTATCTGCTCCCTGCCAAGCGCACTACTTTTGACCAGAGCTGTAGATGTGGTGGACTAGATACCAAATAGGGTACCGTTTGGAAACAGGCCAAGTGCTTCATGCTAAGCATCAAATACCAAAAAAAAAAACGAAATGTTGTTTGTGCCAGCTTAAGTGAACAAGGAGAAAAGCCCTTTCTAACAATGCAAATTCAACGAGCGATGTGGGAGCAGTGGGAGCAGTCCGCGGCCGGCGTCTTTGACATTCTTCCAGACTTTCTCCCGACACCACCTGAGCGTGGTGGTCTTGGGGTGTCGGGGTGCTCGGCGGACTGTACGCACATCCCTTTACAGACCAGTGCGTTTCTGGGGCAGTGCTGGCGCCATGACCTGCGTCTAACAGTTGGAAGCAAAGGGCCCATTCCAAATCTTTTCAGCTTCCTGAGGGTGGAGGACACAGTGTCACGCTTTTCTGTCTATCAGGACCAAAACCTCCCGGCACAAGAACAGTTGCTTTCCTACGGCAGTAGGCCTCATGAACATGCACCTGGAAAAAATCTATTAACCCTCCGCACATACATAAACAACCCTCAACTGGACAAAATCTTGCACCTTACATATACTTTTTGGTTATTTTTACTTGGTTATGGGCTCGGAAGGGGACCATGCTGTTGCATGCAGAGTGTCTGTGTTGGAGTTGAAGTTACATTGCCGTTGTGGCAAAGAAGTCGTAATTCAGGTGCACTTGAAGATTTCTATTAGGAAAGCACTTTCTGCTTATCTTCATGCTGAACCACATTAGACTACAATATAAGTTCACCAATACAACCAAGGGCAATGGTAATGTATTTGCTTGCCGACATAGTCTCACCGGGATGGCGGCTCGCCTGCCTGTCTTCTGAGTCACAGGGACCATGGCCCTGTCAAGAATAAGCAGAACCTCTTAAGACACTATTTACAATTTATTTCAAAATAGAGAACAGGTCTCTGTGGTCAAGATGATTGTGTCACATTCATCATTTTAAAGCCTCTCACAGACCTACCCTCTCTAGCAAATATAACATGCTTTGTTAGAACTTAAACCTCACAATTTTTTTTTTTTTTTAACCAGTCAAGTTCATTAAGGACCAAATACTTATCAGATGCCCTAATCACTAAGCCATCTTGCCGTCCAACCTCCCCTTTTGCTGAAGTGCCCAGGTCTAACAGGAAGGGAACACACACATTCCTCTTTACCCCACTTTTGACAGGAATATGAAAAATGCTAACAAACACTTTTGTACAAAATAAACTCTCTGCATGGGAGAACATAACAGTTGGCTGAGCAAAGATACTTGTATCTGTACATAGCAACCATAAAATAAACAACATCCATCAAAAATATGTATTTGGAACTTGCAGCTGCTAGTAAGTTTAAATGTTCAAATATTATAGATTCTGAACATTCTACTGGAAGCATGTCACTGTGCTGATTTCTATGTCAGAGAGGATGGTAGTCAGAGGACAACAGGCCATCGCTGCATTCTGCTGTTTTTCACTTTCCTAAAACCAAAACTAAAACAAACAATAAAACCATTTGGGACTCCAGTGGTTCTAATTGAAATACTTTCAACAGGTTCTAGAGGGAGTTCTAAACAAAACCCCTGGGGTTTTTTTCTCACACCATTACGATTGTATGAAAGAAGTGACACCTCAAAATAACATTTGTTTAATTAAAAAATCTCCCTCCCAACGGCCACAATACATGCTATGCTCTGTTCTCTCTGACAAGCCACCTCACCATTGCACAGATAATGCGTGGGCTACCATATACTTGAAAGGTCAGTTTCTAGTCTTGTGGACTGTTTCTTCTGTACAATGACAGGAGTTCTACAAAGGGAACTAGCAGCCCACAGTTCCATGTGGTTAGTTAGGATCAAACTCTTATATGTCATTTTGCAAGGGCCTAGGGAATACTAAATGTAAATACAGTATTTACAATAGTAAACATTTCTCCCAAATACTGTACAATGAAAATGTAAATACACATGTCACACATTAAAATACAACTTATAAATTAACATATAAATATGCATAACAAATATTATCCAGCACAAATCGTATTTTTGTGACCTAAAAGGGCATCTAAAATTCAATATTTTAAATGTCTACCTTCTTTTCAATGATAGGATTACAATTGCATATAGTTTTCCAGTGCTGATTATAGAATATGAACATGACGAGAGAGAGAGGGCAGAGCACACCAGCCATCCCAAAATAACAAGATCATGAAAAACAAGTCTACCTGGAGGAGTCATCTAACACACTCTGTTTCCTGTGAACAACACACACTTCACCAGGCTGTGTGAAGTGATAATTATATACATATATCTGCATCACTACCCAGCATGTCTGCTGAAATGTTACAAAGGTTGCAACACACTCTCTGCACTAAAACTTCTTGCAGTTTCCACTACATGGTTCCCATTTATGTGAGACACTGACCCAAGACCAAAACCTACAAAAGACCATAGAAAAATATAATATTAGACAATTAGTCATTGTTCTGATACTTTCCTAGATAAACACGTTTAATGTATTATATACATATATTCATTATAATGTGTTATACTACATATATACTGAATCCTGTCTATATGGACAGGTGACAAATTAAATGAGTGGAGGAACGTAATGAATGCACCATACCATATATGCTTATATGCAAATGTACTGCATGATACAATTAAGCAGTTAACATCCCATCATGCTCTGTGGCATGTATACAAAAGCAAAGCAGGCCCAGTTGACTTTGATTTTGTAACAGGAGGGCAAGAGGAAAGGATCTATGTGATTTTGAAAGAGGGTTCCCTAAATGAGGGATTCACCAAATGTTCCATCCCTCCAGTAGAGTTCCAGGGACTTGTAGAGTTCATGCCAAGGCCCTTTGAAGCTGTTCTGGTGGCTCGTGGCCCAACGCATCACTGAGACACTTTATGTTGCTTCCTGCTTTACTTCGTCACTCGTCTATATATGTACAATATCTAACAAGACCATATTTAACCCTGTCGGGTACAGACCACATGATTGGTCGCATTCGAAAAATATGGTTAATATGGATGATTGTAGCTTGCTAAGTGCATGGATATGGAAGAAGATTCTAGCATTTCACATAATAAAAGTGACAGTGTCATAAATACAAATCCCAACATGGAGAACGTTTCCACGGGGAAACTCAAGATTTTCCAAGAATACGAGAAAGGGTCTGAGGCAGATTCAAAGACGGGTTCAAAGGAGTCCGATTGGACTGGCCAGGTTGATGATACATGACAACATTTTTCAAAAGGTTCTGGAGTAATGATTTGTGACATTCCAGACAGCAGGCAGACTGCAGCCTACGAAAGGAGATTAAGTCTTCTTGAGACACTCGCTTTTCATGGAGTCCATAAACAGCTGGGATCCAGATGGGTCGCAAATGAAGTGAGTGATAATTTATCAGGAGCAGAACCTGTGGGCAGCAAAAGTGTGGTTTCGTTCGTACCAGTGCATTTAGCTGTACACTTTGCACTGTACAAACTTAACACATTCTGTAAAGTCTCTAGAGGTTTCTAATTCAAACCTGAGGAACTGTCACCGAAGCATCTTTAAAGCTCAGACATTAAGAATTCATAGTTTTACACAGACTCTCAAGTATTTTAATTCTTTTCAGGATTTTCGGTAGATACATGTTCATCTTGCAGGTAGAAACTTCCGGTACAGTAAACAGTGTTATTTTTTAAGCCCACTATTTATAACGAATGTAAATCAGAAATTACTTTAGACCAAACACTTAAGAAAGCATGAATGGCCTAACCACCAAATGCATTTCAGGAAAACATGAAGACTTTTTGCAAATCAGTGCATACATGCGTCTACATCTTCTTGGCGTCTCTCTCTTTGTGCGTGTGTTGTTTTAGAGTAATCATGTGGTCATTTGACTCTTGCCCCGCTCTATCTATTAGGAGTTCATCAGGGCTTAAAAGTTATGACTGTTTTGATACGATTAACAGTCGTCCATATGGGGGTAATCTCTACACCCGGAATACAATTGACACAAAGTTTGAAAACACTGTGTTGCAGTACCACTTCTTCTATAGAATACACTTTACCCAGATGAGCAACACATTCCACAGAAGCCTTTTGTTGGCCATGGGCAGCCTATATAAACTACAAATCAGCCTGAGGCTGTCATGAGAAGCTATAGGAGGGGGGATGCATGTCAGGACAAAAGGAAACTGCACAATTTATGTTTTGCGTTCTATGGAAAAGGCTAACATGATATGCCAGAGTGCCACTAAATTCTAGAATCAGTACTAAAATCTGATTATCTTTTCTAGGTGTGACGGTGAGGTGACGGACAGCTCCGTCATCTCCCACTTTTCCCGGTTTCCCATGATTCATGAACTCACCCCGGACTCCTTCATTTGTCTTGTCTCCAACTGTCACTCACACCAGGTCCCAATTAAGTCATCAGTATGCGTTTAAATGTTTCTCCTCTGCTCCCCTCTTTTGTTGGTCATTGTTCCTTGTCTACGTTTGTTCATGTATGTGGTGAGTGGTTTCGGTTTGTTAGTACCTTTGTGTTTTCATTTTGTTTGTGTTTAAAGTGCTCAGTGTTATTTTTATTAAATTAAATACATTGACTGCCACTCTGCCTGCGCCTGGTTCCTTCCTCTCCACCACAGCACCATACTGTGACACTAGGATATCATGCTGGTATCATGTATTTTCTGGATTTTTTTTCACCCCTCTTTTTTGTCCTTTTTCTTGTTCATTTTGGTTCCTGGTGTCTGATGGTGGTTCCTGATCTCTCCTGGTGGTTCCTGATCTCTCCTGGTGGTTCCTGATCTCTCCTGATGGTTCCAGATATCCCATGGTGGTTCCAGATATCCCATGGTGGTTCCTGATCTCTCATGGTGGTTCCAGATATCCCGTGGTGGTTCCTGATCTCTCGTGGTGGTTCCTGATCTCTCGTGGTGGTTCCTGATCTCTCGTGGTGGTTCCTAATCTCTCGTGGTGGTTCCTAATCTCTCGTGGTGGTTCCTGATCTCTTATAGTTGTTCCTGATCTCTTATAGTTGTTCCTGATCTCTCATAGTGATTCCTGGTATTTCATAATGGTTCCTGGTGGTTCTCATGGTGGTTCCTGGGGCAACAATGTATTCCCTGGAGTTCCAGGCAGTCATGTCTGGTAGCAACCTCTTGCAGGGCTTATTAGATGTGGAGATGAGCCAGGGCCGAGAGGAAATAGGTGTTCTTGAACTGCCTAAACTAGTATTAACACATAATCTAATAATACCTGGGGCACATCAATGTTTACATTTCACAGAAGTATGGCAAAGAGTGAAAAACAAATACAACATTGACAGTGGTTTATAAAAGATAATCCAGGATCCTCTAAAGAGTGGAGTTTCCATCTCTGAAAATATGTAAAACCAATCTTCGAGAAGCAAATGTTGTCCTGCCATAACTCAGCGTCACGGAAAAAATCCATTTAAAAGACCATACATCCATCAATGTGTGTGCAGGTGCCAATAGGAAATAACCCAGAAGCTTCTACTAAATGTAATATTTAAGTGAACAGTGTCTCTTATCATCAATGTACTTTTTGGCATTGTAACTACAGTATATTCTCAATTTATTAATTTAAAATGTAGTTTTCCCCACATTCTTCAAGATAATGTATTATTGGTGTATTGCAAGGGCCAAACCAGCCATAAAAAAGCATTGAAACTTAGAAAAGCTACTGTTAGAAGAATTACAATGCCTTGTCTGGTAAAAAAGAAATGCATACACAGCTCAAATATATTGACAAAATCCGGGCTTGGTGACTAGGATACAGTTAAGGTATTAAACAATATTTCAGGTGATTTAACCAGGCCCTGATAACACTCTGTCAACTGTTGTTTACCACATGAACATCCTGTAGATTCGACGCAAATGCGCTCCATTCCCTGAATTATAGAGCTCTCACGATCCCTTATCAGGCAAATATTTGGCTGGGTGGAGAAGGTATGTACACAGCTAGTGCTGACTGGCTTGCAGTCCGCCAGGGAATGTCCCTCCGTCGACGGCGGGGAGCAAGGCTAGCGAGGAGCGATGAGAGACCATGTTGCAACAATAGCTGACGTGGAGATCCGGATAGAAGCCTTGCGGACTAACGTATTCAGCTGCGGTCTCTTGAGGTCCGGATCAGCTCAGCGTCATCACAAGTAACACATCTATGTGCGTGTGCGTGCGTGTTTTACAATGCTTGAACTGAGATGCGTCAGGGATTATCCAGTGCTTCGTGCACCGCTGCATATCACCTGCCTCAGTCTCAGGTGTGTGAAATGAATTCATCTAATGTCAGGGGTATGGCTATGATTTTATGGCTGGTATTTTATTTCAATCATTGGACATCGTATTTTTGTATTTTTTTTACAAAGTAATATATTGTAGTGATATTGGTAAGGCCCACATTCATTCCCATTGTCCCAGCTGCAGTTTTGTCTTTTGTTGGAATCAAATTCAGACAATAAAGTACACTTCCACTGAGTAATGGAAAACTAATTTTTTAGGCAGTTTCCGCTACAGTTTCCAAAGCTTGGCAAAAGTTAGCCAATACACGGAAAAATGCTGTACCTCTCTCCCTCATCTATATCCTTTTCTTTCCTGCTCTCTCCATGTCTCTTTTCACAATTTCTACCCCCACCACCGCACACGCACACACGCAATCACACGCACACACAAACTCTTTCAACCAACTGTGTGGCCAACATGGGATGAACTGACTTTCCACACGGTCCACATAGCCCAGCAGCCATGTCAGATATGCCTGGAATCTGACCGGTCAGCATCAGGTCTCGCTTTCTCAAACTCAGGAAGGGAAAACATTCCTATGTTCCCTTTGTCTAACCCCTAGACCTTCAAATCATTACGTAATGTTTTCATTAGGGAGCAGAAATTCACGTGGAGGAACATTTATGATGCCTGTGAGAAACATTAAAGCTAAGTAGGCTATTATTAAAAAAGTGCTATTGATATTAACTTTTAGGGCATAAGTCAGATTTAGGTCCAATTACTACTAACAATACTTTTTATCAGAACACCTGTAAGAGAATCATAATGAAACAGTTTTGTTTTTAAGAGTCTACAGGGTAAATGCAGATGATCAATTATAGTGAATAATCAATATAAACATATAGACAACAGATATCTGGCATAAGTGTAATGGCTGTATAAGCCTAATGAATTTGCCATCGACATGTTTCTCGAAGCTTGTTCAGCAGCGACATCTAGTGACAATTCAACAGAAGCTTAAAAGGCACAACAAAAATCCAAGTTTACGCTGCTGGAGAAATTTGAAGCGTTACGGCGTCTGGGAAGACCGCACAAGAAAGTGGAAGTGTTGGTTGATTTTGATGTCGCGTGACGTCAGTGAGAATGAATGGAAGTTAGACGAAGATCCTAGGGTAACCGGTGTAAAGTGTAATGGTCGCTGTTACGAGTACTGAAGTAATCTGAGTATTAATTGAACATTTAATTCATACGTATTTAATCTTTTACACGTGTCATGTCTCCAAATCAGTAATACATTTTGTAAATTTGATAAAAAAATTAAAGGATTTCTACATTTTCTAGACTTTTTGTGGATGCGGCCAGGAAAAGTCCAAAGCAATCATTTCCGCCATATGGGTAGTCGGGACGGGTCAGGACGCCGCTGTATGCCAATGTGGGCTATTTTTCGCAGGCTCTGTAAGGGAACAAGCTGATACAGAAAACCTGCAAGAAAGTTAGAGAAGTCAGGGTCATTATTCATTTATTCTAAATAGCTTGACATTGATGTATACACAGTTGTAATTATCTGTCCAGACTGGCATCCTCATTAATCATGTTGAATGTATGACATTTTCAAGTTGTGTGAAAGGCTGGTCTTTCACTGTATATCACCCGAGAATACGTGGATATTTTAAAGTAGGCTTACGTCAGCAGTTCAATCCTCTGCTTAAATTCTGAGCCTTCACTAGGGAAAATAAAAGGAAGCTAAGGTCGGGCTGACACTGCAAGTTTTTAGATCAGCTACAGGCGCATTTTTCGAAATTGTACGAAATCGTATTAAAGCAAACCCAGAATAAAACATAATGCCCGTGAAATTTAAGCATACACACAATTTTGGGTTGATTTTGAGGTTAGTGAGCTCCCCGGCACACTGCTTCCCCATACATATCCGATATGTTTAAGGGGAACCGTCAAAATGATCACCCGATGCAGATAGCCAAGGTCCTCCAAAAACACGAGTTTCTTAAAAAAGTAACCTAACCCTGTGTCAGAAGTTACACCACCTATCACAACCAAAACTTGGTTAAGGTGTGCAACAGGGGAGGGGGTGCACTGCTGCTTCAAAAGTTCCATAATCTTTTGTCACTTTTATTTTGTTTCCTTAGCCAATGATTCACAGGCAAGGTGGGACTTTCCAGATGTAAGGAGATTATTATATGGATAATACTATAACGGTGTCCTCTCCCTATTTTATATTTAAACGTGCGGTGCTCCGAGCATATGCGAGGTAAATGGCCACCTTGGGCTAATCAGAACGATTCTCTACACCTACCTAACACGTTCTACATGCATTGCATGGTTTTCATTGTAAGGGAGTTTATGTTTAGTGTAATCTCTTTCAAAAACCATTATTTGGCCAATAATGTATATCGATAAGGTTTAATTAAATGAATCCATTGTTTTCCGTAAAGTTCCATTACGCAATCTGCTCTCACCCAGACAGCACTGAACTTCCCGTGAAAAATAACTGATTTTCAACAACTTTGTTAAAAGGGAACACAGTCAAAAAAAACCATGGAGAGTAGAGTCCCTAGGCTTTTTTATTTTACGATACATTTGTTTTTGTCGACACTGTAGGCCTATGTATTTCTTTATGTTGCGCCTAATTTAAGTCTGAGTGTGTGTAAAGTTTCGCAGCTACCGTTTGGTCGACTAGTGAATGTCAGGTCTCTAATTAGGAGACAATTCCGTAGTTGCGGTCAAAACTAAGCTATATAAGATTTAAGGTCAAAGTCACTGTAAAGCATTCTTCCCTTGCTTTAAATAAATAAACACCTCTAACAGTATATTCTCGACGCTACGGAAAACGTGACATGGCACTAAACATCAAGAAAACCGATTAATATTGTCAGATTAAAGCTAGACAACAAGACCATTTCAGCAGTTGATAGCGGACAAAAAGGTAATCGGAACGTTCGGAATTTTAATTTGTTGTCTTCGGGATGTTTTGAAAGAGACGAACCAGAAGTGTGTAACACCGTTTACTCTCCGTCACGATATCCAAGAATTTTTACAGTTATCTGCACCCGATTCGTTTATATTTCTCATGGCATTTTCTAAAGCCATTTAATATTATTTCTAGGAATGGAAGACTTGGAACATAATAAGGCACCCTCTGTCATTGATCGGTATTACACACGGTGGTATAAAACAGGTAAAGTATCACATGTAGTTAGCTAGCATTAAGGTTAAGTAGCTGATCAGTTACCTCGAATCGACGGACACAAACACGTGTTTGTGTGTGTTTTGGGCTATGGCAGCCTGACCGCCCTTTTATGTAATGTACAATAATTTAATTCAGTGCCTAACTGACTACTGTGTTTGTGTTAGTGCTGAGTTGTTCCCAAAAACTTGCAAATCTGTGCAGTAGACCTTGTCCATGCGTGTGACCAAAACCTGGATAATACGAGATACCATAGCAAATAAAGTTCTTACCAGCTGCATACATGTGTATTATTTTTTGTGTTCAATTTAGATATCAAGGGCAAGAACTGTGAGGACCAGTGCGTTCTTCAGCATTCAAACAGGTAAATCTAATAACATCTAAGTTTTGAGAATTGTTTTTTTTTTTTTAATTTCGTGTTACCGAAGTAATTATACTGCAGGCACATATCATTTCATCTCTTTGCCACCTCCAGCATGGACATCATAATTTAATTTAAACATGGCCTTAATGCTTGCATGTCGTTTTATAGAATCTGTGTCATTACCCTGGCAGAGAGTCACCCTATACTTCAGAACGGCAACACAATCAAGAGCATCAACTATCAGATCAGCGCCGGTTGTAGTCGCCTGCAGAACAAGGTGTCTGGGAAGTCCAAGAGAGTATGTATCGTTTGAACTTAAGTTGTATTTTGTTAATAGAACCTAGTATATAATCTTCCATAAATACTCTGCCACACTATTTTCTAAAAACCCTGTGTACGCAAAAGTACTGTGGCAGCAACAGACTGCTATGTGTATGATTTTGATCAGCAGGGTTTGTCAGGTCAAAAAGACACACGAAACGAACAAAGACAAAAAAAAGGTTTAAGAGTAACACCCGCCAAAGTTTTCTGAAAACGTACAACACTCAAGTGATAATCCTGAATTATCACTATGTTAATATTTAATATAATTTACAAAGTAATCACACACACAGCTCAACCTATAGGTGGCACTAAAGACCAATGTATGGACAATATTAGTATGACCCGACTCAGTCTCACTCAGTTTTAAACAAACAAGCTGGTCTTGCACAATATCTTGAACAAATTGTAGCTAAAATGCTACACATTATGTCAAATAACAGACATATACTGTATCCTTACTGGCTCAGAATAGTTATCAAGAACTAGCAAACGTATCAGGTTATTTTCGCTTAGCAGTTGATCAGCACTGCTGCACACAGTTTTGAGATTTGATACACGTTTGAGCTTCAACTTATTTTTTTTCTACAGTATAGAGTGGATTGAAAAAATACATAGGTTATTAGATATAGAAAATGTTTTTTATAAGGTAAACATTCACCTGCCTGAGTTTTTGCCAGCATTTACAGTTACAAATCTTTTTGGGTAATTCTCTGCCAGCTTTACACATCTGGTCACATCCTGATGAAAAGCATCCCCATGACATGATGCTGCCACCATCATGCTTTACTGTGGGGATGGTGTTCTCAGGCTGTGAGAGTTGGGTTAGCTGTGTGCCAGACATGGCAGTTTGCATTTAAGGCAAGCAGTCACGTTTGTCTCTTCGAATCAGAGAACCTGTTGCTGTGTGGTAATAGTTCACACATGGACTGTTGCTCCCATCCTGTCAGGGATGTGCAAATCATGTTTTTAATTATTTTTGGAACATTTATAAAAGTTTCTTTTTCTTAAAAAAACCTGAGTAGGTTGTGTTAATCTTTTCAGATTACAATTTAAGGCAGCAAAATGTGAAAGGATGCCTAGATGTTCAATATTCAATGTACTGTGTATTGACTGATATGGTATACTATTATCATTTGAAATTATCTTCACATTTATTGCTGAATTTTGTAGAAATACCAAGTGTATTCCTCTTTCCCAGGGAGGCCAGTTCTTAACAGAGTTAGCGCCTCTGTGTAGAATAACATGCACAGAAGGTGTGGAGTACACCATTTACAGGTGATTAAAACCTTCTTCCTTGTGTTACGTTTCTCACCTCCCAGATAATCTGTGTTTTTATGGTCAGTGCCATTCATTACCATTACATATTTTAGGCAGCCAGAAATGATTTCCGGTTTTATATTTTCAGCTGCATAAGGGGTCGTCTGTTGGAAGTCAATGAAGGTATTCTTGAAAGACCAGAACTTTTACTGGAAAAGGTGAGGAGCATTTCCACAGGTTTACCACCGGTTAAAATACATTTTCAGTCAATGAGGGCTAGCATGGCTAACATTTCTACCTGTTTATGTGCGTTTGTTTACCAGCCTTCAACCGAGGGATACATTGCTGTCATCCTCCCTAAACTGGAGGAGAGCAAGACGGTGACAAACGGTCTGCTGAGTAGAGAGGAGTATGAGAACATCCTTTCCAAACGGACCAGCAGCACCCAGCAGGGACCAAAGACTGAGCCCGAGCCATGCTGAGGAATGAGGTCAAAGGGACTCGTCACTCTTTACCCAGCCCGGCAGTAGTCACCTGCGTTATTCTAGGCGCAGCTTTGTTATAGGGGTCCCTCGCCTCCTCAGACGTAGGTACCTATATCAGACCTACATCACCCACAGCATAGTGCGTACCTATAGCCAGAAATTGTCTCACGCTGTTGGTGAATGACAGTGCAGAGATCTGGGATGATAGAGCTGAAGAAATGGGCCTTTTGAGTTTTAGCCTCTGCCAGGAGTTGGCAGTCCAGAGCAAATCCCTTTTTTTTTGTGGCAACATTTTTGCTCTTTAAAATGATTGTTGATGGGATGTGAAATATTTATAAAATATTTCCGTTATGCTAGTTAAGTGACCATGTACAAAAAGCCAATGTTTTGGTTAGAAAAACCTTAAATATTTTCCGTGTACCATTCCTACCTTAATAAATGACAACTTAATCAACTGTTAAGAAAAATAATGTTTATTTAGATTTGTGTTGTTTATCAATCATTCAAATGTCACAAGGAAAGATAGATGGTCCAAAACTAGATCTATTTCTCCACTTCTGTGGCTGTCCACAACAATCATCTCTAAAGCTTTATATTGGTGGTTCAGTCACCACACTAATCATTCGGGTTTAGTAGTACCAAAATCCTAACCTCTGTGAGCATAGACATTAATGCTCCAAGTAACACCATAATACACAGTAACACAAAAGCCCACAAGGCAATTATAGGCTCCACCTCAAAGGGCACTTTATTCCCTATATAGTCTGACACTTCTGACCTAATGCATTTGAGCCGCTGGGGAAAAATAGTGCCCTATATAGGGAATTGGCCATTTGGATCTCACTCTTAGTCCACATCATGAAGAACAACTTCAAAACAATGGTTCACTAGATTTGACTCATGCTAGGCCAACGGTCTGTTAGGATGTTCATACACTACAAATGATTCTGTACTCAACAGATGGTAGACAGTCGGTCAGATTGAATTGTCTTTGCCTCTGCTGATGTGGAGCAATAATAAGAGCCTTACGTTTCAGTATTTCAGCAAGCCAATTGTCATAAAACGGTGATTGAACCATCCCTGTACTCCCTTATTTGGCGTGTTGGTGAGATTGCATTATTTCACTTAATAATTGCAAAACTGTGATAGGATTTGGCTGGTGTATATTAGAGTAACATCGGATAGCTCAACAAACTGACAGATAAGGCCCTCATGCACTGGCCATGGATTTAATTGCAGCATATTTATTTTTTGTTTCGCTTACATGTGCTGTATTTGGCTGAGATGTGCTACAGGACACAGTTACACCACAAAGCAAATGGGCTGATTAAACAGACGGAGGCAAGGTGTAGGTGAGCTGGATGGGCGCACTGCCATGACTGCTGCGCACCGACAAGACTGTGTCCATCGCCCCCTGGTGGTGGACAATGGAACCAGCTCCGGCTCTGTGGTAGGTAGCACAGGATGGGGCCAAAGGTCGCTGGACTGGACTACTTGCTCTCCAGGAACGTGAGGTTAGCCATATGACGCTCCAGGGACTTGACCCCGAAACCGTTGTTGTTCGTGCTGTTGAGTGCGTTGTCTTTGACGGGCACGGACAGCTGCCTCTCCATCCAGCCACGGGGGGAGGCCACTCCGCCCTTCTCCGACTGGGGGGACACACAGAGGACACGGTCAAGCAACATTCGTCTGTCAGAAGTAGAATAAATCCAGCCCGGTTGGAAATGAGTAACGTGTGTTCATTTTGACCGCTAGGTAACACGAGGAAACATCGGCTGTGACCTCTCACCTTTCTGAACAGCTTATGACAAACTGGAAGGAGGTTGATGACCACGGTCATGATGGCTCTGGTGTTCTGAATGGACAACTCCACCTGGACACAGAAAAGTCGTGAGAAAAACCCGAAACGCTCTGGACAGAAAGTAATAATCATCCCAAAGTGAAAGATGACGACCATTATCCCCGTGGGGAAATATTGGTGTATACGAGACAGTTGATGGGACCACAAACTGATTGCCAGTTGAGCTGTCTTTCTAACGGGTGTTTGATAAAACCCAACACAACTCGCATTTAAAAATGCCCTCCAGGAATGACCTTTGCCTGATTAAAACACCTTTAATTCCCCTGTACTAGGCAGACGGAGGACCGCTCTGTCTGGCTAATGACAACTTGAAGGAGAAAGCCAAAGCCTAACAGACACACATTAATTACAGACGCCTGAAGTGGTAACCTATTCCCAGGGTTGGGTAGGTTACTTTTCAAATGTAATCCGTTACAGTTACAAGTTACCTGTCCACATTTGTAATCAGTAATGTAACTTTTTGATTACTCAAACTCAGTAACATAATCTGATTACTTTCAATTACTTTTAGATTACTTTCATATTAAGAGGTATTGGGAAACAAATAGGAAGTGCCTATAAACAACTGAACACCTTTTGCGGGATCAATCAATGTTAGAGCTTACATAGCTGGCCAAAAACGGAATTCGCATTTTACCTTATGGGTTGTGTAGGCTACAGTGCCTTTGGAAATGGGTTTCTAAACCATTGCTTTTTACTTCAATATGATTGGGCTACATCTCTACATTACACGCTAAAGATCTGTCAGATCATTCCAATTAATCCAATAAACCTCTTCTTCCAGAATCTGACTTTTTATCTGAACATAACCCAAAATCTAATGATGCTTAAGCCTGTTCTGTTATTTGTTTTATTCATGTTTTTAATTGCTTCAAAACATTGTTGAAAAATAAATAGCAATTACTCGAAAAGGGTATTGACGTTGTATATAAAATTAAAATATCAGTAGCTTTTCGCGCATAAACTAAATCTACAGTAGTCTGATGATTTGCTCCACAACAATCATTATGAAAATGTTGCAGAAACCCCCGGCACGCGAATGCACGTTTGCAATCGTGAACACCCGCATAGAAATAAGATTTACCCGCGCGAACGTAACCTCCGATTATTATGGCCACCAGTGATGGATTTTCAAAACGCAAATGAAAGAAATAAACTATAAACCTGCACTCTTAGCTAAAAGTAAATGACGTCAGCAGCCAATAATAACCAATGAACACAATTTTCAGAGATGCAAAGCAAGCAGAATCACATGGCCTACCTGTATGGACGGAGTTGATTTGGCCGCGTCAAATGCAAATAATCATCCTTTGGCAGAGTGCTTCCCGACACACCTTTTCTCCTCAAATGTCGTGGTAAATTACATATAAAGTTTTATCTTGAAGGCAGCGCCATATTAGAGCTATCTAACAAATAGTTGCCTAATCTATTAAATAATTCCTGTAAAAGTTATTCGGTGCAACTCGTCCCGGCTGTGTTGTTTGGTGCATTTGACAAATAAACCTTGAAACTTTAAAAAGATATTACACCGGGTAGGCCTATTGCCTATCATTGTTCTGAGAATTATGCGTCGAGTAGATAACTAAATAACATTTTATGTGACTCTGCTAATATTATCGAAGATATAGCCTACTCTGTTTTTACCAGCCATCCAACCAACCAAAACCGGAGAAATTTAAACTATTCATATTAATTCATATGTTGGTTCAAATAACGATGTTTTTATAACATTAAATAATGAACTCAAACAACGTGTCATAATTATTTCGAGCACCTATTCTTTTTAAATTGAAGTAATCCAAAAGTAATAAATTTTTTTCAAAAGTATCTGTAATCCGATTACAATATTTTTGTTGGTAACGTAACGGATTACAGTTACTGTTTTTTTGTAATCCGTTACATGTAATTACTTGTAATCCGTTACTCCCCAACTCTGCCTATTCCCAACATAGTGCACCACACTGGGGTTATCTCTCTGGAGCCTGGTCAAACGAAGTGGACTGTTTAGGAAATAAGATCCCATTGAGGACGTGGCCCCTGTTATCCTCCATCTTCCATCTGATTTTAACCTTCCCCGCTAGTACAAGGTGACCTGTGCCAGTTCATCACCGTTCGACAGATTTTAATGGAGGTTTGTTGAGCTCAGTTAAATTTTATGGTAATTATTTTATGATTGACCTTCCTTCTGCCAGGCAGTAATAATAATGCCCAATGCTGTATTAAAATGTGCTGATTGTCTCTGTCCTTTTCATTGCAGTTTATCACAACTCCTCGCTGGTTTGATTTTAGTGATTTTTTTCCCCCACATAATTTTCCTTATAACCACCTTTGTTGTCACACGTTAAAACTGTTTATAGTAATACAATGCCTCTTTACTCAGTCCGATTTTAATTGAGTTAATTTACACAGGATCAAATACTTTTTTTACATTAATCTACACCCCATAATGACAGAACGGACGCACATTTTTTGAAATGTGTATCTCTTGTACATAGGTGTTCAAAACCTTTATTCAGTACTTTGTAAAAGTGCAATCGCAGCTTTGAGCCCCCTTGGATATTCCTCTACCAGCTTTACACACCTAGAATTGGGCAGTTTCTCCTGTTCGTCCTTGCAGATCCTCTCAAACTCCTTTAGATTGGACAGGGAGCATTGGTGACATGAGATATTCAGGTCTTGCCACAGATGTTGAGTGGGGTTTAATTTTGGATATCCACAGATTTGTTTTTGAAGCCACTCTAGCGTTGTCTTGGCTCTCTGCTACGGGATGTTGTTATGCTGAAAGATTAATCTTTGCCCCAGTCTCAGGCCCTGTGCGCTTTGGACTAGGTTTTCTCTGTATTTTGCTCTGTTCATCCTTGCCTCAATCATCACCAGTCTCCCAGTCCCTGACATTGTGAAACATCCCCATAGCATGATGCTCCCACCCCCATACTTCACCATAGGGATGGTATTAGCCAGGTGATGAGCGGTGCCTTGTATTTGCCAGGCATTGGGCTTAACATTCAGGCCTAACAGTTCAATGTTGGGCTTATCATATCAGAATCTTGTTTCCTCATGCTCTGAGTGGCTTCTCTCTAGCCACTCAATTATAAAAGCCTGACGGAGTGCTGCAGAATTAATGTCCTTCGGTCAGGTTTCTCCATTCTCTGCAGAAAACTCTGAACCTCTGTTAGAGTGGCCAATGGGTTCTTGATCACCTCCCTGACAAAGGCCCTTTTTGCTCGGTTACTTAGTTTGGCCAGATGGTCAGCTCTATGAAGAGTCTTATTCTGTTTTAAAATATTGGGGCCTTCTGTGCTCCTGGGAACTTTCAATGCATTAGAAAAAATATTATAACCTCGACACAATTCACTCTCAGAGGTCTGCAGAGAGTTCCTTGGACGTAATGGTTTGTTTTTTGGTCTGATATGTACTATGAAGTGTGGGACTTTTTCTAATCAATTTAATTAGCCACAGGTAGAGTTCAGTCCAGTTCTAGAGACATCTCAAGTTTGCTCAAAGGGCACAGCATGCATCTGTTCTCAGTTTGTCATGCTAAAGGTCTGAATACTTATGCACATGCGATATTTCAGTTTTGAATTTTCAATAAATTGGCAGAAGTTCCTAAAAACACCTTTCTGCTTTTTGCTTATAGCTCATAAGATAACAATGTGGAGAAAGTCAAGGGGTCTGAATACTTTCCAAAGGCACTGAATGCATTTTGTAGGTAATATCTCTACCATATTTTGATGACAAATCCAACGAAGCGACAATTGTTTTCACTCGCTGTTTTAACGTGGAACTCCAACAAAAGTGGATTTCATAACAAACAAAACCGGTCAACCAAATACTGTACTTCCCTGTACGGCTATAGCGTATCAGTAGTACCTTCTGGAAGGTGGCAGTCTTTCCCTGTGCCGGTGTCCTCGCGCCCATCTGCAGCTGCTGGCATAAGGCTACCAGCTTCTCCATCTCCGACAACACTGTCACCTTCTCTTCATCCACCAGCTGTCATAGAGGGAAAAGCAGATGCACATTTCTGATATAAAAATCGTAAAGTAAAAACGTGATTCCAAAACAAATACCCATTTAGCTCACTAAAAATGAATAACTTCTGATTAAATTTAAAATCCCACAATGCCAAAAGTTTAACCTGTGCCGTTTGCCTTTATCTCTCAGGAGTGGCTACGAATCCAATCTTTTCCTGAAGCTATTGCAAACGGCGTGTATCACGTCTAAGACCCGTGTCATTCTATTCACAGTCCCCGGTAATAACGCAAATGAAAGTTTCCAGCTTCTGCTGAACATTTCAGGCCGATTAGCATAAAGAACTAGATAATTTCCAAGAGGGCACCACACAGCTGCCCTGTAAGCCTGCTTCATTTAAGAGCCCGGGTGTGGGGGGGGGGGGGGCTCCATTAGCCAATGTTTGTTTGGAGTAATTAATCAAACACGAGCTGCTGAGCTGATGTGCCAGACATGTTGATTATGTATTAGTGGTGTGTGCGTGCGTGCGTGTGGGTGTGTGTTATCTTTCCGGTGCCCCCGCCAGAGTGTAAGCCAATGACGATAACCGCGGAGACGGATGGCAGTCATTACTGGCCGTCACCGAGGAACATTTCATTAAACTCCAAGACGTAGGAACTTGGAGAAAGGGAGGCGTACTTCCTTTGATTTGAGCTCATAGGAAACTGGAACTGTGTGACAGGATTCATTTCCTGCCTGGTGTGTGTAACTTACTGCAGTGCAGTAGGCTACCTGGGCAGAGAACTATTAATGTGTGTACCTGGGTGGAAAAAGTGTGTAGTGAAGAACACAGCTGGAGTCCCTCCTCAGAAAGCACCTGCAAAAAAAGAAAGATGATACCGGATCAGTGACCAGACTTTGTAAACACTGGTCTGGAACATCTGTCAGCCATATATTGTAGACTCCACTAAATTGCAATTAAGTGTTCTGTTTTTATTTGTTTTTGTTTTTGAGGATTTTTATGATTTATTGGATACGAAAAAGAAAAGAGCGTAAGGAGTTTTTGCTGAAAGAGAAACGGGTGGGATTCAAACCCATAAGGCAGCAGTGCTTGTGCAGTGGAGGATTATTTATTTGGTTTTGCTATTTTAATATTATAATATTTGAGATGATGGTGTATAGCAAAAAAACTAAATTTTTGGTCATATTACTACTGTAATCTTATGAGAAAGATCCTAAAATAAGCAAAGTGTGTAATATCAGTGGTAGCTGGCAGAAATAAAACCCCATATTCTTTGCATTGATGTTGGGTTAATTATAAACAGGATTAACTAAATGACAATACACAAGTACCAGTATGTGAAGGCCGTGACATGTTGTACTGTATTTGATAGAAGGCAGCTGCTCGTCCCCTTTCAGTGATTCAGAAGAGGTTATTGGCCAATGGGAGAAAGAGAGGGAGCGATAAAATGAAGGTGTGTGTGTGTGTGTGTGTGCGTGTGTGTGTGCGTGTGTGTGTGCGTGTGTGCGTGTGTGTGTGCGTGTGTGCGTGCGTGCGTGCGTGCGTGCGTGTGTGCGTGCGTGCGTGCGTGCGTGCGCGCCCCAGTTATTGAACGACAGATGGCCTCATCAGCACTTATCCCCCCCCCACTTTTTATTTTTCGCTCCCCCTTTCTCCCTCTTCCTCTGTCTTTCTCTACATCGAGTGCAGGGCTGGAACACTCTGCTCTGCACTCATCCTCTCTTTGTTGAGGACAGATGATTGTCTTGGGCATTTTAATACTCTATCGATTCTGTCTTTTTTCAGGGATGTGGCTGTACTAAATTGCACCTGGGAAAGATTCAATTAAAGCCCTGTGTAAAGTAACGGAGGAGGGAGGAGAGAGATGAAGAACGAGGGGAGGACTGTACTCTACCTCAGCCTGGTGAAAGAGGTCCATGGTTGTCTTCAGTAGGCCCTCCCCTCTACAAAATCAATAGAGGAAATTAATGGAAAGCAGATTGGATGAAATATCGCCTGCTGACAAAAACTGATAAAGTATATTGACTATGCACGTCATATAAAAAAGATTCACGACGTATCCTCAACTTTCAGATCCATACGGTGGGGCAGGTAAAAAAGAAATGGAGACGCTGGAGACAGATGGAGACGCAGACAGACAGACAAAGACAGAGAGATGAATAGACACAGAAACCAACGGCGTAGGTTTGTACTGTATATTGGTGGGGTCAGGGTCAATGGATCCCAAGTTGTTCACTCTTTTCCGGGGGGGGGTCACATTGACCTGTCTGTAATATTGGGGGGGGTTGTGACCCCCTCGTGCCCCCTAATTCTACACCCATGACAGAAACAGACACAGAAATAGACCCCGAGATAGGCAGAAATGGGTGTGTACAGGCAGAAATGGGTGTGTACAGGCAGAAATGGGTGTGTACAGGCAGAAATGGGTGTGTACAGGCAGAAATGGGTGTGTGCAGGCAGAAATGGGTGTGTGCAGGCAGAAATGGGTGTGTGCAGGCAGAAATGGGTGTGTGCAGGCAGAAATGGGTGTGTGCAGGCAGAAATGGGTGTGGACAGGCAGAGACAGACCTGGTGAAGAGGTACATGGAGTAGGCCATGCTGGACAGGCTCTGGCCCTGGCGGACGATGTCCTGTTCCTGGTCGTCCCACTTCTCCACCTCGGTGTCCACGTCTGAGGTCAGCCGGTGCAGCTCCAGGCCTAGCTTGGATATGGTGCTCTGCTCCTGGACAGAGAGACGACAGAGATATCAGCAAATAATTTATAGATATCGTCATTCTTTCATTATCATCAGTGTGAGTTATTCAGGATCCTATATAGTCATGCATTAGCTTGAGTATAAAATGTGGTAATGCTTTTTACCCCTCAATTACATGCATTATACGCCATGGTATTGCTTAATAACTTAATCTTAAATAATGTTATTTTGTGTAATGCTCAATCATCGGTGACTGTCTGAAACCTAATGTCGCCAAAAAGTGAAACAAAAAACTATTGACAAATAATATACAAACAGATGTATGTGTTACCAATACATTCACAGAGGTTGGTCATTTAGTAAAATACATTTGAATATGCATACCTTCAAAAGATAGCTATTTGGTAAATGCATATTTTATTTCCCATATGGGACCCGTGCTGAAATCATTCAGACTTTGCACAGTTCCTGCAACATCAGCAAAATCCCCCAATGGCTTGATGGTTCAGTCATGACTCATTCATTTCCTGCAGAATTAATGTACCCGTCAGGGTGAGGAAACAGAGGTACTGGGTCCCAAATTACACTCGATTCCTTATGTAGGCCACTACTTCAAACCCAGGTGCCCTAGGAAATGGGATCCCATTAGGAACAACTGGATGTGAAGTGTGTTGTCTAATTGTTTAATTCAGTTATACCTCTGCATCCAGCTTGACAGCCTTCACTGTCTTCAGGTTGGCTGAGTGTTTCTGGTGGATAAAAAGGTGTGAGAGGATGATTGAAATGAAAGCAAGGCAAGTTTATTTGTATAGCACATACACAGTGCAATTTGAAATGCTTTACATTAGAAAATCAAACATCAGAAATTAAATGAAGGAAAGTGAATCAACTGAATGAAATCGGAAACGACCAATGGTACTCACTCCTGGTCTGGGAAGAGACAGATAGGCTCTCTTATCACCTGCAATGAAACACAAAGAATGTATTTTGAGGACGAGTCCCAATGTTGGGCGTTAGATCACGAATCGAGGTTCAATCATGGTCAGAGCGGTCAAATAACTGTTCAGATCAGCAGAGTTGCTGTGCGCTTTCGTCATTAATTATAACAAAATTGAAAATGTATGAAAAGGGAGGGATTCAGTTTATTATCCCTAGTATATCCTATTAGGCCTGTCAATGTTGCTTCAACACACTGACACACTGACAGACAGACCAACAGACACACAGACCAACACAAAAACGGACAGACATAGACCGAATGGCAGACCGGCAGGCACACACAGAACGAAAGATGTACACATCCCTCCACAAGCAAACACATATGCAGACACACACAAATACACATTTTTGCATGCACCTTGCATGTCATGGCTATAAAAGAGACAAACTGTGCTTTAATCCAACATCCTCTCCCTTTGAGCTATCCCTGCGTTGTGTCTGAGTACAAACACCCACACAGAGGTTCAACTATCACTGAATAGGTGAAAACATTCACAATATGGCAGCTCAGAGAAGCACTGAGAGTACAAAGAACCACGTTCTGTGGTGAGAGAAGGGAGAGAGCAAAGAAGACAGAGGCAGAGAGCACGAGAGAGAGAAGGACAAAAAGTAAAAGCAAGGAGAAAGCTGTCTGGCAACCGGAGATTAATGATGTTGATGGAATTTCAATGAGCTGAGGATAGAGAAGTGAATCCGTCAGATTTGGCATGAATCTTATTTGCTTTTGCTATCAAAAACACTTCATCTCTTTACATAACACACCACAAATATAGGGGCAAAACAGAACAACCACCATTTTACCACACGCAGCCCCACCTCGTCGCCCCCCCCACTACCAGCAGCCCCACCTCGACACCCCCCCACTACCAGCAGCCCCACCTCGACACCCCCCACTACCAGCAGCCCCACCTCGTCGCCCCCCCACTACCAGCAGCCCAA
>JACXGI010007676.1:0-36543 GCA_016801175.1 Esox masquinongy
CTCCAGCCCAACCAGTAGAGACCGGAGCCAACCAGTAGAGACCGTCACCTCCACCTGAATCGGTACAGAGACCTGCATTTCCTCCACAGTCTGTAGACTGCAACAAATACAGCTCCGGAAAAATTACGAGACCACTGTATACTGACGGACCAGTTAACCATGACAAACTGCAGCTCTCATCCAATTGCATTGTTGGTAATTATTCTGATGAATTTTTGTTTTATAATTTCACCTGTTATTATACTTTTTAGTCTGTGAGAATGTGGATGTTTAAAAGGTGGATTTAAAAGGTGGATATTTACTTGTACAATCTTATAAATCACTGACACCCCCACACCTTATCAAAAGATCATCAAAGTGTGTGAAATACTGATCACAGAACAGAGCCTCTGCTCCCCTTACCCTCCTCAGAAGAAAGGACTGGTTGAAAGGATGAGTGATACCATACAGAGCTATTACTCATTTAAAGTTTGGATTAAGATTCATTATATTGAACACACATGACAAAACAATTTTCGCCATCAAGTTAAAATGATCAATCATAAGAATAGGCTTTCTCAAAAATGTTCTTCAGTTGTCCAGATATCGGATTTTGATCAATTTACTTTTTACCCTGTCCTAAACATGTTTAATGGGATCTATTGTGCTTGTCTTTTTCCATGTAAAATTAATGATACATTAAACGCTTTCACGGCTGTCCGCAAACTTTGCCAGCAGAAGCCAGAGAGAACTGGGACAATTATCTGGATGCAGTTGTCTTTGGGCTTCGGACCAAAAAAACTATTAACAACACGCTATGCCAAATAATTTCTGATGTTTGGTTGAGAGGCACGCCACCCCTCCGAAGTCCATGAATGTTATGAAGTAGGTATACCTTTAAAAATTTTGTATTTTTCTTTACCTGATCACAGTTAAAGAATGTATTATGAATTGACTTGTTCTGGTATTAATTGTTTAACATTTAATTTAGTTTTATTTCTATCAAAGACAGTGTCGGCTCTTCATTTTCAGTGGTGAGCACTCACCAGTGGTATAGATATTATAGGATTTGTAGGCCTCTCTGGATCTCCTCACAACCTAGCGAGATTGTTTGGCACAGGGAGGATCAACGTCTCAGGGCCATAACACTATAACCCTTATTCTGTTTGTGATTCATGAAATTGACATTAATTAAATAAACTAATATGGTTTATGAAATTGAAATATTATGTATTTTCATTTCTAAATAATAAATGTTCAGTCTCCTATCCCCTAGTAGTCAGTTGGTACCATCTTCATGCACAACGATGTCACTAGGTGTCACCCTTTTTTCATTCATAGAGCAGTGAATGGGACACTGCTCTATGTAGGGAGGTGTCTTTGAGACAGGACTTTAAATGGGGTCAGTGAATGGGACACTGCTCACCGTAGTGATTGTAGACCTTGCAACCACTTTGCACCCATCTTACCTCCAATCTCTAACTCACCTGATGTAATGTTTAGATCACTACTTATGGCCAGCATCTAACACTTAGCATTCTGTTGAATCGCTAGATACCATCACTGGGCCAATCAGACAATGGGAAAAGAAATCGTTGGTGAAAGTCAACAACAGCGAGAAGAAGAGGGAATTTCCTGCACAAAACTGATTGCCAACCCAGTATTCGCTGCTGAGAAGTAATCGGTGTGAAAACCACTAATCAGGACCAGGTGCTAATTGCTTGGGTGTCTGAGCTCAAACCAAGCGCCTATATGTGACCGAGCCTTTAGAGACCATGAGGGCTCATCGGTTGTTTTATCTTCTAGTGGACCTCATAGTTTGTAATGGTGACCCCTGCTGCTACAATATATATTTACAATTCTGAAATATCAGTTGAGGAGTGGAGGTTGCCTGCATCTACAAAAGTGGGGGCATGTCCCCTCTTCTGGCAGCTTCTTATACACCTGGTTTCCAGGCATGTTTACTGATTGAAAATATACTCCAGAGTGAAATAAACCTATTGAACATTTTGGTGAGTGAGAATAACCGTATAGGTACAGTCATTTTTGGAACAATCCATCTTTACTGATGAGGGTACAGATTATTAGGCACACATGAATCAATGAGTGCTAATGTGGCTCTTTGGCGAATCCCCGTGTTACGTGTCCGTTTGATATTGCCCAATCACTATTCAGCAGATGGTTTGGACTTTACTGAGTCTTAACAGCTAGTTCAAATGTCTGAAGTAGGTTACCCTTCCGCAGCATAGTTAGCTCAGATGAAATTTGATGTTTAATGTGATAGCTAAATTTATTTTCAAGTGGAAAGTAATAGTGTAATTTCTGCCTCCAAATGTTTGTAGTTTTGCAATTTCATCTGTCATTTGGTCTTTGAGCGTCTTCACATGTCATTATAGTAGATTTCAGTTCATAATGTCTTTATTTATATGTAACCAATTGTCTATATTATTTGGCTATGACATGTTGTGGCTGTTTCTTATATTTGTTTGTTTGTTTGTTTGTTTTTGTTCCATGTTCATTTTGTAAAGCGTCTTTGTGTCCATGCTCTATATAAATATGAGCTGTATAAACATGTGTTACATAAATATAATGCATTATTATTACTATTATTATTAACTAACTCCAAGTTTTCACTAAAACACGCTTTCTGAAATACCCCCATTGTCTGTGTGCTTCTTTATGGACACGCCCATAGTTGCTGCTGACGATGGTGGGCGTGGTGTCTGTCCGGAGTCCTGGCAGTCCTGGGGTGTCTGTTCGGAGTCCTGGCAGTCCTGGGGAGTCTGTCCGGAGTCCTGGCAGTCCTGGGGTGTCTGTCCGGAGTCCTGGCAGCTGGGGTGTCTTTCCGGAGTCCTGGCAGCTGGGGTGTCTGTCTGGAGTCCTGGCAGTCCTGGGGTGTCTGTCCGGAGTCCTGGCAGTCTTGGGGTGTCTGTCCGGAGTCCTGGCAGTCCTGGGGTGTCTGTCCGGAGTCCTGGCAGTCCTGGGGTGTCTGTCCGGAGTCCTGGCAGTCCTGGGGTGTCTTTCCGGAGTCCTGGCAGTTCTGGGGAGTCTGTCCGGAGTCCTGGCAGTCCTGGGGTCCTGGTAGTCCTGGGGTGTCTGTCCGGAGTCCTGGCAGCTGGGGTCCTGGGGTTGACTGAGGAACCTTTGGTTTATTTCCCTTACTTGGACCCTGTCCCCCTGAACTGCCTTCTCCTACCTTCCCTGGTTTGCGTTTGCTTGGTCTTTAATTACTCTTTGTTTGTTTTTTTATAAGCTTGTATATGGGTGTTGTGTATTATTTTGTTATATAACTAAACATCCACAGAGGGAAAACGCTGAGTTCTGGCTGTCGTGTCTTGTTATATTAGTTAGTTGCACCTCACACCTCTTCCTGGTCTGTTGTTTTCATGGTGGCTGTTTTCATTGTGTGCGGAGGCACAGGCCCTTACGTCTCCACCTCAAACGAGCCATACCCAAGGGGGGAACGTAACACCCGTAAGAACACGAGTAGAAGCCTACGTAACACCCGTAAGAACACGAGTGGAAGCCTACGTGACACCCGTAAGAACACGAGTAGAAGCCTACGTAACACCCGTAAGAACACGAGTAGAAGCCTACGTGACACCCGTAAGAACACGAGTAGAAGCCTACGTGACACCCGTAAGAACACGAGTAGAAGCCTACGTGACACCCGTAAGAACACGAGTAGAAGCCTACGTGACACCCGTAAGAACACGAGTAGAAGCCTACGTGACACCCGTAAGAACACGAGTAGAAGCCTACGTGACCCTTTTCCACATGCTACTTATGTCCTTGATATCTTTTTTGTCAATGACCGAGCTAGTCACTCCCTAGTAAAGGAGTTCGCCAGCTCTGTCTCCCAGGGTTGTTGAGAAGTCTCCGGTCCGGTCGTCAGCTTCAAAAGAGTTGAATCGGTCACTGCCTTCCTGGCAGGCACAAAAAGTTCCTGGGGTCTGTTGTGACTGTTTATGAGTTCATAAACTTTGTCCGTGAGCTCACGTGAAAAGTTGCGAAGACTGGAACTGAGTGTTGCTATGTCCGTCTGATCATTTTCTCCTCTTTGAACGATCTCCATAACTGTGTCAACTATGGCAGTGATGGTTTGTCTTAACTCGTTTGGTGGCACTTTGGAAGAGGGTGTGGACTTACCCATGTCAATGACCGAGCTCCTAATGATCGGGCAATCACTTTCAACAGGCCACTCATTTGGGATTGGAGTGCCTGGTACAGAATTCCTAAAGTCATCATACTGGGATGCTCTGGATTTGGAAGAGCTGATGGAGCGGGAGGACTTTGAAGATGCTCGGCTTGTTCCAACATTTCTGTCCCGACTCATCCCATCAAGCTCCTCCAACATGAAGCTCACGATGGAGCAAGTCAGTAGGCCTTCTGTTGAGGTCCTCGACCTCTCTGACTTGGTCATTCTGTCCTGGATACACATCAGAGTCTCAATAACAATGGCTCTGCAATACCACTCCATGCTGGCCTGGCTGGTGTGTTGTCGAGTACCTGACACATGTATGGGAGTGGGTATCCGCTAAGAGATTCATGGTGTTTTGGAGCTTCTGCAACATTTGCTAGAAGGACTGGTTGTTGCTGGACAAAAAAATCTTTGACCTTGGTGAACACAGTGTTGAACAGCAATAAAAGTGTATGCACACATTTGTTTTCCTTTCATGTTGACTCTATCATGCACAGTGGAAGGAAGGCTTGAAGCGAACAAGGAATTCTCTAACTGACCAGACATTGCAGTGTCAGACACCTGAGTCATTTGGGCAAAGTTATCAAAGTCTTTAGCAATGGTTTTAACTATTTCAGAGGCTACAGCTCTGGTGTGAGAAGAGGTGGATAAAGATTCAGTTCTAGACATCTCTATCGTCACCATCAATGCTTGTTCTGTTTAAAAACTCACTTCTACCATCTAGGCTTGTAGCATTTACAATTTTAATCAAGCCTGAATGAAGGATCCCACTAACTGCAGTTGAGGCTTTAGTTTGAAACTCCTCAGAACTTAGGGATACAGAGGGCGAAGAAGTAAACCCAGAGAGACACTGCTTGCTGGCAGACGCAACCAAACTTGTGGAACCATTCAAGTCAGCCAAGATGGCGTCCACAAATCCATAGGGCACCAAGGACACTTCGGAATTACTCCTTCCATTAGATAAGCCGTCCTTCTTCACCACAGACTTTGACAAGGCCAGAACCTGGTTGACAATCTCTTCAGTGGTGTCAAAGAGGACATGGTCTTGTGTTAACATTTGGGAGGAGAGACCAGGGCGCAATGTTGGAATCAGTGCTGAAGAATCAGTGGTGGGCTCCACAAATGTACCGGAGAGATCTTCTTTAATGAGACATGGAAAAATCCTCTTCAGCCTGTTCTTCATGCCGTTATAACAACCCACAGTGCAGGACATGATCTTACACTGATGGTTTTTAAGAAGGATCTGCTCTCTCTCTGCTGGAGAGCTGGGTGATCCGATAGATTGCGTGAGACTGTCCTTCTGAGAAACAAAGGTATTTAGCAACTCTGTGGCATCATGGTCCATTATAGCAGAGTTGCATTCCAAAAGGTTTCCCATCTCCCTTAAGCTAGGTGTTGAGATAGTGGATGGAGGTATAGAACAACAAGACATGCAATAGATTAATCTTCTTACAACATCCCTGATTGTTTCAATGGCTTTGGTGTGAAACTCCTCAGTGAATAACCTGTCCATATTCTGTGTCTGACTGGTCTGATGGGTCTGACAGGTCCCATTGGTCTGACTGGTCCCATTGGTCTGATGGGTCTGACTGGTCCCATTGGTCTGATGGGTTTGACTGGTCCCATTGGTCTGATGGGTCTGACTGGTGCCATTGTTCTGACTGGTCCCATTGGTCTGATGGGTCTGACTGGTCCCATCGGTCTGTCGGGTCTGACTGGTCCCATTGGTCTGATGGGTCTGACTGGTCTCATTGGTCTGACGGGTCTGACTGGTCCCATTGGTCTGACGGGTCTGACTGGCCCTGGTGGTCTGAGTCTGGACATTCTTACCAGACTGTACGGGTTGAGGTCCATCCATCCCAAGTGATCCTGTTGATGTGGAGGGACCTGTGTACAAAGCAGCATTCACTAGGGTAAATATGTTATAATCATGTGACATTCTGAAGCAAGTATTTGTCAACTTTGAGCTTGGTCATTTTAAGTCCCTAATACAATTATAACATATACTCCACTATTAAGGCTCTGCTCAAATTATGTATCTAAATCACATTTAAATGCAAGTTGATTACCTGTTGTTAACGGAGTCTTTAACTTCGGACCTCGATCTCTCTCTGAGATCGGTTCCACTGTGTTTCTCTTCATCCGTTTTGTCTTAAAAGACAATACAATCATTTACATAATGTTTAAAGACACTTCAATACAGCCCTTTTAGGACAGCAATAACATTGACTATTTCATATTATAGAAAAAATACGCATTTTATGGACAATTTACAGTCCTCAGAACAACTTGTAGAGACTGAAAACACATCACAAAAATATCCAGGTCACCTCCATTCAGATTTCTCACCTTGACTTTCTTTCTGTTGACGAACCTCTGCTCAGTCTGAGGCAGGAGATCCTTCTTTACCTCACAGCGAGCGCCTCCTACTGGCCGTCCCACACCACTTCCAACGCATCTGCTCTCCCATCCTTGGTCCAAACGACACCGAACAGGCTGAGTAGGGTCAGGTACCAGCCAGCTCTATGCATGTTGCTATGCTGTATTACAGTCAAAGACATAGATCATTCAGAATGAGAAAAGCTAGGGTGCATGATTAATTTAATGTTACTTGAAGGTGTATTGTAAGGACAGTTTACCCTCAATCCTCTTTCTCACCTTGACATTTGGTCTCTTCATAGCCTGCTTAGGAAGGTAATCCTTTTGTTGACCACCTTTTGGTTTCTTTGTTCTCAGGAAATATGTCTTTAATTTTCAGACCTGTCGAATATCTTTACGATCCTCTTTGTTTGAAATCTGATGGGAACAAAAAATAACATTTATTAAATGTGGCACAACCTCCAAGGCATTTCATTCTTTGTTAGCATGCCCTCTGAAGGCTGTGTTTAACTCCAGACACAGAGACACACTAGAGGTTGTACATTTCACCACCATTACATACAAACATTTCTACAAACATAGAGCCTACATTTAGCCTACTGTTAATGATAATCTAATTTTTACATTTACATTTTAGTCATTTAACGGATGCTGTTATCCATAGCACCATACAAATGCAGGAAGAGTCAAGCGCCTTGCTCAATAACACAGGAACAGATTTTTTCACCTGGTAAGCTGAAGGATTCAAACCACAGATTTTTCATTGGATCAGGTCACAGTTTGGTTTCAACATCGAGACACCGAGATGCCTGACACTTATAAACCATTTACCAACACAATGAAAGCATTAACAAGCGATGTCATACTCATAATATACTGTGTCCTATATCACGGCGTCAGCCAATCAGCATTCAGGATTCATATTCATTTAAATACATTATAATATTTTTATACATGTACAACAGTGCCTTGCCCGTTCTTCCTCTGCCCTATGACATCCAGCTGTAGCCTGGCCCACTGAAACTTGAAGCTAGGAAAGCAGAAAAGGAAATACGGCAATAAAGGGAACTAGGAAAGGGGCTAAGGAAGTTAGGACAGAAGGTAAGGACGTAGGTAGCAAATCATAGAAGGAAAAGGGAGCCTTAGAAGCAAATACAACCAAGAAA
Organism: Esox masquinongy; assembly: GCA_016801175.1. NCBI lineage: Eukaryota > Metazoa > Chordata > Actinopteri > Esociformes > Esocidae > Esox > Esox masquinongy. Next base: position 7,726 of record JACXGI010007676.1, read on the forward strand.
TTAAAGAGAATGTTAGAGGCCAGGTACGTCTGGATATCTCAATCAACATGTTTTGAGAAAGATGGAAGACACGAGGGATTCAATTAGATTATCGCATAGGTTGCTTATTTTCCCACCTTGCATAGACCCCAGCCGTAACCAGAATCAATGCTGCATTGGGATTCTTCTACATCTTATAGCATATTATGTATAGACTTACCTTTTGATTCTCCATAGTAAAATCTCTTTTATTGGATTTTACTTTTCACAGCAAATTATTATCAACACATCAACTATTTACACTATTTACACTATTTACAAGATACATTTGCAATCTTTAAATCGTTTGGCATTTGTCAATTCTAATTTGGAATGTGTTAGAAGAAAAAAAGAAAAAATAAATAAATAAAACAGCCTTAGAAAGATAAAACATTTGCGCATAGACAGAACATAAACAAGGGAAAAGCAAGGGTAGGTTATCTGCAGTGATTGGGTAATGGCAAGTTATGATAATACTGTTTGAGATGTGTATGTATATATTTCTGTCCATGTGGAGTAGCAAAGATATGGCGGTTGGAATGTCCAGTAGTTTGCACGGCTGTAGGAGGGGTCGAGTGCAAGGTGGCGGCTCGTGATCTCTGCTCGGCTGCTCGTGGGGGGGTTCGGGGTTGGGGGCGCCGTGGTGGGGTTGGGATTGGGCAGGTTGGTGACGGGGGGGTGATGACGATCTCATTTGGTCCGGTGATGTTCCAGTGACTGTTGGTAGTGTCCTGCCCGAGGCGGTGAGTGTCCAAGGTGATGTAGTCTTTGATGATCTTCCGAAGGATTCTGGCGGTGATGATGGGAAGAGTGTCCTGTTTGTGAAAAACCTTTACATTTCGTAAGTCCCAAATGGTCTGCTTAGTGGCGTTGACGACCCTCCAGGCGTTCCTCTCCTGGGGTGATTGGAGTCCCACCGGTGGTCCGAAGAGGATGCCCTGGAGGGTCATCGCAGCCGTACCGGTCAACCTGGTGAGAAGAGCAGAGATCATGAGCCAGATGTTCTGTGCCACCCTGCACCGCCAAAGGATGTGGTCTTCTGTTTCTGTCTCTCTACAGCCGTGCGGTCATTTATCTGTTCTGGCTATACCCCTTTTGTACATGAAATTCCGGGTGGGAAGGCAGCGTATGGCAGCCATACACGCTATGTCCGTGTGCCTGTTCATGAGTGCAGGTGAAGCTATGCTTGTCCAGGCTGTGGTTAGTGATGGTATTGCTGTAACTGTGTCCCTATCCGTGATGAGTTTTCGAAGTGTTTTGAATGACCAGTCCTGACTCGTGTGGGTATATAATTGTTGCGAGGTGATGACTTTTTTTAGTGCTTTGTAGTGCGTTGGGGGGTCCCAGGAGTAAGGGGTCCTGTGGTCTAGGGTGCAGAGCCCCAGTGGTCTGATGGTTGTGGCAAAGTAGAATGTATTAAAGAACCCGGCTTTATTGTGCTGTTTGCGTATGTTGGAAATGGTTTAGCTGAGACCCTGCACCGTTATAAAGAGTGGAATGTTTGGGATCCCCTTACCCCCTTTTTCCTCTGTTTTCCACATAGTCAGCCTGCTTACCCGCTCCTGGTCACTGCCCCAGATGAAGTTGTAAATGGTCTTGTTAATGCGTCTTGCTGTTTGTGTGTTTGGTGGGAAAACCTTACCTATGTAGGCCAGGATCGGGTAAACGATGGCTTTGATAACTAGGACCTTCCCAGTCATCGTGAGGGATCGCCCTTGCCATCCACCGATTTTCTTTTTGACCTTGGCAAGGGCGTTCTTCCAGCTCCGGTGTCCGGGGGTGGTCCTGCCAAAACAAATGCCCAGGATATTAACTGTTTCTTTTACATGGTATGGCAGGACCTGGTCGGCTCACCAGTCTGATGTCACATAAACCTCGCTCTTGGTCTCGTTCACTATTGCCCCGGTTGCTGTGCAGTAGGTGTTGATTGCGTGCGGAATGTGTGGACTGGACCTTGTGTCTGTCGTGATGATGGTGATGTCATCCATATACGCTTGGGTTTTAACTGTCATGCCGTGTGCTCCAGGTAAAGGGTAGCCAGTGATAAGGGGGTTGTTGCGGATGCTGACCAGTAGGGGTTCTATGGTGATGGTGTATAGCAGGGCTGGTAGTGGGCAGCCCTGCCTTACACCAGAGCGTATGGGGATGGGTGCAGAGGGGGTGCCGTTAATGAGGACTTTGCTGGTGTTGTTCTGGTAAATGATTGAAACCCAGTTACGGAGACCAAGTGCGAGGTTCATTCTGGCCATAACTCTCAGCATGTAAGCGTGGCTCACCCTGTCGAAGGCCTTCTCCTGGTCAAGATTGAATAGACAGAAGGGCTGAGACCGTTCGACAGAGTGAGCAAAAATGTCCCTTACAGCCGAGAGGTTGTCCAGAGCCGAACTCCCCGGAACACCGCAAGTCTGTTCAGATCCAACGGCCTGCGGGAGTGACCTCTGTAAACGATACATTAGGGTTTTTGCCAAAATCTTGTAGTCTGAGCCCAGGAGACTGATGGGGCGCCAGTTCCTGAGCTCAGTGGCATCACCCTTCCTCTTGTATAGGAGGGTCATGGAGGGTGCCAATCTACCCTCCCTGTACATGCTGTTGTAGACCGCCCCCAGGCCGACTTTAAGGTGTTCCCAAAACGTTCTATAAAACTCAGCAGGGAGCCCATCGGGACCCGGTGTCTTACCCGTACTTAAGGATCGCATGGCCCGGGTGAGTTCCTCCAGCGACAGGTCTCCCTACTCCTCCTCGTCTGGTATTGGGGCAATGTGTTCAAGGAGTCCGTCGATCAGGTCATCGTCGGTGGTCTTAGTCACGTACAGGTTGGTGTAGAAGTCTGCGATGATGTCTGTGATAACATGTTCGTCGTTTTGTAGCGTCTGGGTGTGGTCCTTCAGAGAGTCTATGGTTTGTTTTTTACGTCTAATGTGTTGGAAAAAGTATTTTGTACGTTTCTCGTCGTCTTCCAGGTGCTTGATTTTGCTTGTGTGTTTGATTTTTTGCTGTTCCTGTCTATATAAGAGTGCCAGTTTGTGTTTGGTGTCTGCTATATCAGATGAAAGATCAAAGCCTGCTTGCTGGAGTTCGGATTGGTTTTGTAGTCGTCTGTTTAGTTTGGTGAGTTGTTCCTTTTTGCCTTTCGCTATTGTTTTCCCTGCTTTAATGTAAAAATGTCTGGTTCTCTCCTTGACCATCTCCCACCAGTCAATAAGGGAGTCAAATAGGTCAAAGAGAGAAGTCCAGTTTTCCAAATGCGTGATGTATTGCTTGTTGAGTCTGTCTGTTAGTAAAGTGGTGTTCAGTTTCCAAAGTCCCTTTCCCCTATTTGTCTGTCTGTCTGGGAGGTATACAGTCGGGGTGAGTTGTCTGGTCTGAAAAGAAGGTGGCTGCTGATGTGGTATTTGCTGCTGTGAGATTTTGGTCTAGGAGGAGGAGGTCGATCCTGGAGAAGGACTGACCGTCAGAACTTACCCAGGTGTAGCGGGGCACCAGGTCCCTGCCTAGATCTTGTAGTTGGTATTCGTTGATGATGGCTATGAGCTCCCTGCTTGAGCCGTCATTCCGGGGGCGGCTACGGTCCAGATCCCGCAGCGCACAGTTGAAATCGCCTGCAACGATAACCGGAAGGTTACCTAGGAGGGCCGGTCGCAACTTATGGAAGAAAGACAGACGTTCCTGTTGGTTAGTTGGTGCGTATACATTTATGAGTTTGACTGTGATGTTATGGTATGAAATTTCTGCTACAATGAGTCTGCCTGGGTCTGTATTTGTGATTTTCTTGAAATGTATGTCTGGGTTTTTTAGAAGGATGGCGACTCCGTCTGCCCTGGCGACGTTCGACCCCGACCACGTTGAGTCGTCAGGGCTCCATTGCTGTTCAAGGTAGGTATAAACTGTACTGAAAGGTGTGTTGCATTCTTGAAGGAATATCATATCTGTGTTTATTTGTTTGAGGTGTGAGATAACATCTAACCGTTTGTGTGGATCATGGATCGACCTGACATTGACGGAAGTGAGTGTAATTGACAGAGCCATGAGTATAGTAGGTAAGGTGTAGTGTTGCGCCCGGCCCATGGCTGACCATGTGGTGTATGTGTGTTCTTATTCACTCTAGGAAGGACCCCCTTGCTTGGCATAGCGTGGATAGCATACCAAAACTTGTACTGCCCTCCCTTTGTCTGTCAGCATGCTCGGGCCCACTCAAAGTACTTCTAGCTGTGTTTGGGTGTGATGTGGTGGTGACCTGTGCTCGTGTGTATATGGGGGGGGGGTGGCTACCGGGATGTGAGGTGTGGGGCGGGTTAACTGGGTGAAGGGGGGTTCCTGGGCTGGCGGGGAGTCGTTGGTATTAGATTTTTTGCTTTTGGTGGCAGTTGTTTTCATCTTTCTTTTGGATCGCTGTTCTTTCTGGATGACTGGTTGTTGTGGGGTGGTGGGCTGGTTCTGCTGTTCTTCGTCTTCTGGGGAGTGGGTGATTTCTATTTCTTCTGTTTCGCTTTTAAGTGTCGGTCTGGGCTTTGGTATGGCATGGCTGTTGCAGTCCTGTGTGTGTTCAAGCTCGGTGAATAATGGCAGTGAGTGTGGGTACTCCGGGGTGGGTAGGGATATGGACAGGGGCGATACCGGGGACCAAAGACTGGACGTGGTGTTGGTTGAGGTGTCGTCGTGGTGTGCAGGTTTGGGGTCAGTTGGGCCATCTATGGATGCGCCACTGGTGTCTGGTCTGTCTGAGTTATCGCTGTCGTCGTCGTCTGATGAGGATGATGATAGGGCTGGTATTATTTACGGTGAAGGTACTGTTTCTGGTACGACGGGTGGTTCTGGTGCGGTAAGTGCTTCTGATTCTGGGTCTTGTGTTGGTGCTGGTTCTGGTGGTGTTCTGTGCTCTGGTGCTGGGTCTTCTGGTGTTGGTGCAGAGTCCGGTTGTGCCCCCCTTTGGGAACGAGCCCTGTTGGCGTAAGAGGCCGGGCAGTTTCTAAAAACATGCCCCTCGCTCCCGCAGAGGTTGCACTTCCTTTCCTCCGTGCAGTCCTTGGTGAAGTGTTCGTTTCCACAGTTCTTGCACCGGATTACTTTGCAGTCTGCTGCGAGGTACCCTGATGCCCCGCAGTTCCTGCACAGTTTTGGCATACCGTAATAGAACACCTGCCCCCTGTTGTTTCCAAGCATGATGGTACTGGGCAGGTGCTTGATGGTTCCAGCTGGGTCCCGTCTGAGCGTGATGTTGCATTTTCTCGCCCCTGTCCATACTCCGTCCTCGTCCCGGATCTGTCGAACTTCTGAATCTACCTGTGCGTGTCGTGCTAACCATGTGCGTATGTCGTATTCTGAGACTGTCTTGTTGTAAAAAATGATGGTGACTGTTTTCCTTTCTGGTTCAGTGATTGGTTCTACGTGAAATTTCCTAAAAGTATCTGTGTATCTATCCTCTCTTGTCTTTTGCCAAAATCCTGCGAGTAGTTCGGGTGTCTTAAAACTAATCTCAAAGACTTCTCGTGAGCCCGGCAGCTTAAACAGACAATTTAAATCCAAAGGGGTATAGCCTAGCCCCTCCTGGATAACCGATCTGCTAAATTGTAGTCTCATTATTGATGCTTGTTCATCTGAGGTCCTAATACGAGTCATTCTGACGGCGTTGTGTCTTCTCACGGTGCATGGGTCCATGGTTCCTGTCATGGTGGGGCTGTGGGCATAGGGGGAAAAGGGGGGGGGGTTCAGTAAATGGGGGAGTTGAGTTGTAAAGGTTGAGAGGGTTATTGAAAAGGGAAGGGATAAGAAATGATGACTTTCCTTTAGAAGGGAGAAAATCCGGCCTCTCAGGACTCCAACTGTCCTCAGATGTTCTGGCAGCTGGGGTCCTGGCTTGGCACTTTCTGGGTCCGGGTGTCCTAGGGAGGAATAGAAAAACCTCTGAGCGAGTAGGAGCAGCAGGAGGCCGCGAGACCCAAGGGCCTCGAACGACACTTCCCTGTGCTCCGTTCGCTCCTGGTGTTGACGGGGGTTCTTGGGTCCTTCCGGATCGCCCTTTGTTTCCTCCTGGTCAATCCGCTACTCAAGGCGGGGATGTTCCGGGGCTTGTCCGTGGACATGGGGTATGAGGAGGGGTCGGCGCTGAGCCTTTCCCTTCTCCCTGGGTCCTTCTCTTGGGTCCGGCGGTGTTCCGTGGACTGGGGATTCCAGGAAGGCCGCGGTCAAGCCACTGTTACCTTCCTGTCCTCCCCAGTCCTTCTTTTCCCGGCCTTGTCCGTGGACTGAGGGAGCTGCACCAGCCGCGGTAAAGCCACTGTTACTGGTACAGTCCCTCAGCCCGTCGAAAGAAGAAAAGGGAGGGAAAAGGAGACAAAGAAGGAGAAAAGGAGGGGAAAAAAATGCGATACGCGGCCAGACTCTTCACCGCCAACTAGTGGCGTGTTGAAGAGAAACCAGAGTTGTATCTCCATAGTAAAAGTCGATGGCTACAGTGTATCTGCGTTCCACGTGTAACTGAATAATAATGGCTAAATAGCCAAGCTGCCCCTATTTATACCCAGTCAGTATTGTGCATAAACTATGACATAATAGAGGCGATCGACGTGTTGACCACGCCTCCGAGTTACAAACTCCACCGACTGTTTGGGGGACGCCGGGGACGCACATTTCGTAACCCATGGTTACCCATTTGCTCGCATGGAAAACCTGAGGAAAAGGGATCCAAACACTTTAACTCCCGCAACCATTTATTGTTTCGGTTATTGTTTTCACGCCTTACATTAATCAAAATTTGTAGAAATGTAAATATATTGGATACTGAAGGAGAAATTCTGGACAAACGACCCCGCGAAGTGCAGTGCCCAGCAGTGGTGTCATATCGAGACATTTATTCGTACCTTGTTGAATCTCTAGGTAATTTAGTGACTTAATTGTTGTCACAAAACACATATATTCCGTACTGCCTACAAACTAGCCTTTCCTATCTTTACCCTGTGAATTTGTTTTATTTGTCCCGATTTTAGACTTATTTAACTTGCACCGTTGGCTAATTTACTAACGCTATAGGCCCAAGTAGGATGTCCTTGAGTGTTTTGAAAGGCGTCCCCCAAATAAAATGTATTATTATTATACATTAATACAGTAGTCATACAATATTTAATATTGTGCTACGTTTCTATGTGTTATTCTTCTTCATCATATTTTACACTACCTATTATCATTATAATAATTGTGGTTGTTGTTACTGAGGCTGTTACGATTGTTGTTTTTCATGATAACGATGGTCTTATTGCGAATCAAGCATTCTTATTTTTTGACATTGGTTTACACAGTCTCCGACCAGGCGTGAGTTTGATCGTAAAGATGTGACAAAGACAAAATTGATGAATACCAGCTCTGTCGGTGAAATGATCGTACGATCATTTTAAGATCAAATTTGATCGTTCACACGATTCATTAGGGGCCATTGTGACCTGGAGATAGGGAATTCATTCTCAGCCCGAACCCGTTCACCCGTTAGAGATATACATTTTTAAAGGATTTACCACCAAAACGGCAAACTACCACATTATTTAAATGCAGCTGATCTTTTGTGTTTCTGGAAGAGGATTTTTTTATATATGTATAGTGACATTTATACAAAATTCCAGAACAAAAAGTAAAGCTGTGTGAGAATGGCTTCCAGTTTGTCTCTCCCAAAGTCCTGTGTGTTGTGACATCTTCACAGATCCTGTCCTCCTGTCATGTAGCCACAATTTCTGCAAAGCCTGTCTGGATTTATGCTGGGAAGGCAAGGCTCCCAGCATAAATGTCCAGTTTGTAGAAGCTTCTCTCCAATGGAACCTCCTCTTAACCTGGCTCTAACGAATCTTTGTAAAGCATACTTACAGAGTCAGAGATCCAGCATGTCAGACAGCCTGGTCTGAAGTGTTCTGTAGTCTTCACAGTGAGAAACTCAAGCTTCTCTGTCTGGAGGATAAAGAGACCGTCTGTTTGGTGAATCGGGATTCACAGAAACATACATTTCTGCATCTCTTTAGATGAGGCTGTGAAGGGTCATAAGGTAAGATACACTACTTAAATTCTATTATTTTTATATATAAAAATGGGATACCTCGGGAAACTCATTGCTGCTATCCCTACATTTCAGTTGCTCATGCCACAGTCCACCATCAATTTGCCTGCAGTGCACATTTAGAATTGCCACTGTACTTTGTAGAAAATTAATTTATTATAATCCTTATTTATTCATTATTTTATTAGAAAGGTTTTGTACTCTGTAAGCTTGATCAATTACACATATGCTGAAAGACTTGTCTCTCTCTCTGTCACCAACTTATAAGGCCAGTGTTTTGTGTTCAGGGGCAGTGATTAATGGAATGTTGGCTGAGCAGGGCCTTGGCTCCTTTTAGCAGTAAGAGAAACAGGCCTCTGCCAGTGCCATACAACCACCATAAGACACTGTTCTCTAGGAGGAAGCTCTCGAACAGCAGGGGGTTATTATTACTTACATCCTACAGGTGAACAGAGCTCTATTCCTTATTGGAAAGAGCATAGTTAACTTAAGTCCCCATATAGTAACTGTCCAGATTGATATATCTCAGTCTTTGACCGGGTTGTCTGGGCAACCAACATTCTATGATTTTCTGTGTCTCCTGGAGCTATTTGTGTAACCTTGCATTTTAGACTACCTCATAGTGGCGACTATTCCTTGTATGTACATTTTGCAAATGCTAATTCCGTCATCTGTACTGTTGGAAGAGAATATAAAATGCATAATCAGAACAATCTGTCATGACTTACTCTGTTTTGGTCTCTGTACTTGTACTCTTTTTGTCATGATACTTGTTCCCGTGGATCCACGTAATTAAACTTGAAATAATCAACTGTTATACCAGACTCTGAGAAGTTTTTATTTTAATAAATCACGAACATTTTCCATCTTCCACAACTTGCATTTTTCAGTTGTTATACAGGTCTACCTCGAGAACCTCATTGCTGCTATCCCTGCATTTCAGTTGCACATGCCACCTTACACCTCCAACTTGCTTGATTGCACAGTCAGAATTGCCATTTGTACTTGCATTTGCCTCATCGAACTATTCATTCCCACTTGTACATACATTTACCTAATTTTAATTTTTTTTGTAAATTTTCTGCCCTCTCCTATTTGCCTTAATTGCACATTAGTATTGCCATTTGACTATATTGTCCACTTGTAATATATATATATATATACATATATATACTTAATACTTGCACTTCTGATTAGATGCTAACTGAATTTCGTTGTACTGTACTTGTTCAATGAAAAACTTGAAGTTTTTATTTTTTTTAAATACAAAAATGCACTTAGTGCCTCAAACACTATGAACATGAATGAATCCCTATTTTCGGAGACTTTTCCTTCATGCTGGCGCGGTAGGATTTGTAACACAATGGCGGTGTGCAGTAATGTAGGCTGGCTGTTCGTTCCCACAAAATTATCCAGGAAGTAGCTCTGCAATCCGTTGGCCACTGTAATATGTTTTCTGTGTAAAAACCTTTGACTGTTTTACACTTCAAAATATGCACATTTGATAGCTGAATTAAAATGGATTTGATAAAACTGTCAGTTTGATAAAACTGTCAGTTAAAGTGGCACCAATGGATGATAAAACTGGCTGTTAGTCGTTTAAAATATTATCTGGGCAAGTCATTTTCATGTCCATTAAGGCAAATAAGATGCAGGTTATAAAAAATCTCCTTTTGTTTTACAATTACAATTAACTACACAGAAATATATGTTTGTGCTTGTCTTGGAGAAGTGTTATATTTGGCCCAAACCTGTAATGTATGTAAAGCTGCCTGTTTCTGAGTTATTTTTACATTCCCTTTTTAATCACTGATACAGTAACTGCCAGTGATAAGAAACTTGCTTACATTTTAGATCAAGCATTGAAACAAGGTTTAAGGGGGAGAACAGGCACCCAACAGAGAGACCAGAAAGTCCATCAATAGGAAGTATTGCCGTATATAAGATATTAGTCAATTTTAACCACTGTTTCTAAACCTTACATTATGATTAATATATGTAGCATTAAATATGATATCATAAGTACGTTCATGATCTCACCAAAGTACATTTATAAGACATTTCTCCCACTGGTGATTGAAAAACTGAGTTACTTTTGTCTTCCTCTGAGTTGGCACACTGAAAAGAATAGACCCTTTTCAAAGACATGTTATCATTAATCCTTTTATTAAACTCTCAAGAGAACACTGAGGAAAAGACCGTCATGACACTCAGACATGTCATAGCAGTGTAAGCACAGCTGCAGTTAATAAAATTATTTAGATGGTTGATTTGATTTTGCTGTCCCAATTGGCTTTTTGTGTTGACCTTGCTCTGGTACATCTGTGAAAATTGTCCATAGTGGTGAATCCACATCTTCCTGTTTTTGGTCATTCACATTTTTCTGACGGGAGTGCTTACATGCATTACATGGATATTTAAACTGGTGAATATTTAATAAGTAGCACTCTGAAAGCTGACAGTACTCTGTGTTCACATTGCCAGAATGTTTCATAATGGCAAATGTTGGTACAGAATACTGTATAACTCTGTTTCCAAAAAAGTTGCTGGGTACAATGCGAATCAAAACAGAATGTAATGATGTGCAAATCATTTAATCCCTATATTGAATAGACAATAATACAAAGACAACATATAAAATGTTGAAACTGAGAAATGTTATTGTTTTTGGACAAATACATTCCCATTTTGAATTTGATGCCAGCAACACTTCAAAAAAGTTGGGACAGAGGCAAGTTGACCAGTGGTGCATCACCTCTACTTTTAACAATACTCTGTAAGCGTTTGGGAACTGAGGAGGCTAATTGCTGTTGTTTTGAAAGTGTAATGTTTTCCCATTCTTGCTTGATATAGGATTTCAGCTGCTCAACAGTTTAGGTTCTCCTTTGTCGTATTATTTGTTTCATAATGTGCCAAATGTTTTCAATGGGTGACAGGTCTGGACTGCAGGCAGGCCAGTTTAGCACCCGGACTCTTTTACTACAGAGCTATGCTGTTGTAATACGTGCAGAATGTGGTTTGGCATTGTCTTGCTGAAATACGCAAGGCCTTCCCTGAAAAAGATGGTGTCTGGATGGCAGCATATTGAATTGAATTTATTGAATAAGCATAGCCCCTTGAGATGCAGCATCTCATTTTCAAGGACGTCCTACAGCACAGACACAAATAAAACAAATACATAAACAAGAACACTACACAACTAGCATACACAATAAATACACATATACACATTCCTCACTCACCCATTCCCACCTGCAACACCAGCACCAGCTATTGCAGACAATAACAACAGTAATAACATTAATAAAAGTACATCAAAGCAAATAACCCCCCAAACTAAGTTAAATTAAATTGATTACAATGACCAAAACAACAAATCATCAACATTTACACAAGAAAAAAAGACAACTAAGAAAATGCAAACAAACCAGTTGGTCCTCCTCAATATACAGCACAAATAGATAAACCAAAGATTGTAATTAAGCATAAATTAAAAGCATAAGCAGGATGTTTTAAGATATAGAAACAAAGATGACCTGAAGCAGTGAAAAGAGGTAATAGATCTAATAGAACTAGGAAGGTTATTCTAATCACAAGGCGCTTTATATTGAAAAGATCTACAACCGATCTTTTCAATATATGTTGCGCTAAAACCATTATATATTGTTCAGCATTAATGGTGCCTTCACAGAAGTCCAAGTCACCCATGCCATGTGCACTAATGCACCCTCATACCATCATGGATGCTGGCTTTTGAACTGTGGGCTGATAAGAAACCGGATGGTCCCTCTCCTCTTTAGTCCGGAGGACGCGGCGTCCATGATTCCCAAAAATAAATTCAAATTTTGATTTGTCAGACCACAGGACAGTTTTCCACTTTGCCTCAGTCCATCTTAAATGAGCTTGGGCCCAGAGAAGGTGGCGGCGTCTCTGGATCTTGTTTATATCTGGTTTCTTTGCATGGTAGAGTTTTTACTTGCATTTGTGGATGCAGCAACAAACTGTGTTTACAGACAATGGTTTTCGGAAGTGTTCCTGAGCCCATGCAGTGATTTCCACTACAGAATCGTGTCTGTTTTTAATGCAGTGCCGCCTGAGGGCCCAAAGATCACAGCCATCCAATATTGGTATTCGGCCTTGTCTCTTGCATACAGACATTTCTCTTGTTTCTCTGAATCTTTTAATTATATTATGTACCGTAGATGATAAAATCCCCAAACTCAGCAATTTTACTTTGAGAACCTTTATCCATCCTCACTGTAATTATCTTTTAATACCCATTTATGTTTCTGAACTGTTGCCAATTGACATTTAAGAACTATACCTCTGATTAGCACCTTACATTCTGCGAGGGCTGAAAGTTGCTCTGTCCGAGCAAGACAGAGCAACAACAATACACTCAGTCGTGGCAATCTTCAAACCTGATCCCATGTTTTGTAACACATATTTTGACATCTACAAATAAAACACAAGAGGTTAGCTAAATAATTGTAAAAAAAGTTGGCAGTATAGGCCAACTAAGCCAAACAATCATTACATTAGAGCTGGGACAGCATGTTGGAATAAAGTGACTACACTACTAAAGTGACAACACTGCAAGCTAAGATTAACAAACTAGCCATTCAGGAGTGCTTGGTCGGCTTCAGGTTGTTTTCAGGTTTTGTAGTTCAGGTTTTGTAGTTCAAGAAGTACAGCAAGAGATTCATTGTAGTTTTTTCAACTCATAAAAAAGTACCTAATTTGAATAAGATGCCATCAGGTGGATGGTTTGCGATGATTTGCAAGGGAGAACAACTTCCCCACATAAATATCAACATCGGACAGTTGACTCCGTCCACTGAATAAGCATATACAAAAAAATACACTACTCAAAAAAATTAAGGGAACACGTAAATCACACATTGGGTGGGATGAACGAAATATATTAAAGATCAAAATCTTTACTGTACATTGTGTAATTTGTTTAGAACAAAATCACGTAACAATGGTCAATGGAAATCAAAATCACCAACGGATTGAGAGGTGGATTCAAAGTAAACAAGTGCAGGTGGTGACCAACTTCCTTAAATTTCATCAAAGCAACTCATAATGTGACTCAGTAGTGTGTATGGCCCTCACGTGCCTGTATGCACCCCCAACAACGTCTGGGCATGCTCCTGATGAGTGTCCTGGGGGATCTCCTTCCAGACCTGGATCAGGGCATCAGTGAGCTCCTGGACAGTCTGTGGTGCTACTTGGTGGCGTCAGATGCACCGATACATAATGTCCCAGAGGTTCTCAATTGGATTCAGGTCTGGGGCATCAATGCCTTCATCAACCAGGAACTGCACACTCTGGCCACTTGAGGCAGAGCATTGTCCTGCACCTGGAGGAACCAAGTTCAGAAACATGCACACCAGCAGCCCGCTGGAGGTCATTTTGTAGGGCTCTGGCAGTGCTCCTCATGTTCCTCTTCACACAAAGGAGCAGATATCGGTCCTGCTGCTGGGTTGATGCCCTTCAACAGCCCTGTCCAGCTCTCCTCGTGTAACAGCCCGTCTCCTGGTATCTCCTCCATACTCTTGAGACTGCACTGGGAGACACAGTAAACCTTCATGCGACGGCATGTATGGATGTGCCATCCTGGAGGAGCTGGACTACCTGTGCAACCTGAATGGGCTGCAGGTACCGCCTCATGCTACCAGTAGTGACAAGGACACTAGCAAAATGCAAAACTAGAGAAGAATCAGTCAGGACGGATAAGGAGAGAGCAATTGTCTGTGGCCACCACCTGCAAAACCATTCCCTTTTTTGGGTGTTGTCTTGCTGTTGCCTCACCAGTGCACCTGTTGTCACTAATTTGGACCAAAACAGGTGACATTGATTCACAATCTCTTGTGCTTCCTAACTGGACAGATTGATATCCCTGAAGTTTAATTGACTTGGTGTAATACTGTGATGATTATGTGTTCCCTTAATTTTATGAGCTGCCATGATGATATTGAAAAGACCGGGTAAATGCAACCAATGATGAATGGCTACGACTGGTCTTATTACGTATGAAACGTAATGATTTACGTTGTGATTTGCCTAACAGGTTGTGCCAGATAACACGTTGCGTGTCATACCTCCAGTGAGGAGTCAGTGGTTTTGATGTGGTGAATTTCAACGGCCATTTAAAGACGTAATTTTCTATCCCTTAATTAACAGAAAAAAGTATCTAATAAGTTTGCTGTAAGCGTGCCTGTTTTTGATATTAAATCACTCATAAATCTTTTTTTGTAGATCATGCCTATCAATCTTTTGGTGATGTAAGTAATAACTACATTCTTTGTGCCTCTCAATCTTGATTTGTGTGGAATCTGTATAATAATGTAGTAATCTAAATGTATTAGGAAGGTAGGTATCATTGAGAGCTAAAAGCGCCTAGATAATGAGAACAAAAACATCTGTGTTTAGATTCTCTCTTCTGGTAGGTTGTGCTCTGATAACCTCAGGAATTTGAAATTTTTACGTTGACCATCTGGCATGGGGGTTCGAGATGCAATCTGTGCTAGTTAGACGCACCTTTCAACGTATATATTAGCTAGTAACCAGCTTTACAGTGAGAACATTTTGGAACGTTCATTGAAATTGGACAACTCTGCTGCGTTAGTCCAATAAATACTGAATGTATTTTCTCTCTTGATTTGTGTGGGTTCTCTATGGAATCACTTTATGTAACCGCTAAATTCTTATATTTGCTTAGTGGAATTATTGGATGTCAAAGTGACTATACTTAGATGAATATCATTGCAAAATTTAACAAACTCAAATATTTTTGAGTTATTGTTCATAATAGGAAATCAGTCAATTTAAATAAACCAGGCCCTAATCTATGGATTTCACATGTGGGAATTCATTCATGTCCAAATAGAAATTGTCTGGGATCTTTTATGTTAGCTCAGGTATGATGGCAAAGCTTGATGTTGATTATTTCTGAACATGAACCTCCTGTCTTACTCCTTAGGATGGTTTGGAGTTTCTGCCAATCCATTTTGACCCTGATAGGTAAGTGTTGTGGATGGGTACAGATGCACCTTCATCTCGGCCAAGGAGGGCCGTCTTTATTGCCATCTGTGCAACCACCCCTACAGTTGCTAACACGCAACTACACTCAAACAGCAGTTGACCTCTGTGTCGGAAGGCCTTGACCATGTGGATGGACAGAAATGAGTGTCATATATGGAGGGAATGTCCCCAAGCCAGTCTCCACAAATGCATTCCATTTACATTTTCAGTTGAAATGAAGGTGAAGGAAATCCTAGAAGTTATTGCACCAAGCATGCCATCAATTAACTAAAAAAAGGCCCCAATTCATGGTTGTGATAGTTATTGTCTAGAAATTATTGGATGTCGTTTTACTCCTCTGGTATTTTATTGTATCCATAAAAACGTTTATTATTAATACCCTAAACTGCTTTTATAGGACCTATATTCCCGTCCACTTCAGAGTGACGAGGTTCTCCAGCTTCTCCCTTCAAGGGAGGGGTGAATGTTGCTCTGAGTTGTCCACTCTGGACCTCGTAGTTCTCCGAAACGACAACAGTGACTTGCCAGAGTAAGCCGTAACGCAATGCCATCGTTGATGATTTGACTGCCTGTGGATGGTTTCATTTGATTTCATCTGAATTAACTTGCTTTATTGTAGCACATCATTTTGCTTGCATGACACCTGGTTCTCCTGTCTGACTAGAGTTTGACGGTGGGCAGCGGTTCATCCTTAACATGCGCACATATCTTGTACACCACAGCCTCCTCAGGGAATACATGTTTCTTTCAGGGTAAGATGCGATAAGACAGTTTGTAGGCATCATGAGCCAAAACTGTTTAAAAAGAGAGGTATAATTACTCTCAGTAGCTTGAAATCCATATGTGACATTTTATTCTATATTCACCGTGCAGGCCATCAATGTACAATTTTCATAACTCTTGGGCTGAGAAACAAGTGGATTATGGGAATGCCCAGCACCAACAGCTGACCTACAGAAGGTTCAGGTGGACACGGAACACATTCCTCAGCCTGTTGGACATCCCGCCAGAAGCTGGATTTACCTGCCCAAAATGTTTACAGCATCCTAGGTATGACAGCAATTTTTTTTCCTAATAATTTTTATGACATTGCAGACATTTCATAAAATCACATTTGACTGTCAGTTCCAGTTCTAATATTATACTTTGTTTTATTTTTAGGGCTGTTGTCATGAATGGGCAACACTGGGATACCACCACAGATACTCTGATAGAAAACCGCTTGTAGGAGTTCAGCGTGAAGGGCTTATGGAGAGAGGGAAGATGAGTTGTATAATTGAAGTCTTATTTTCCTCTAGTCTCCTCTGTAGTGTCCTGTAGCATGCTGATGGTGTTGTTTAGCTTCATTCATGTGCCACAAAAGACTAGTAAACATGGAATACATTGAAAGCCATAACATGCTATGTGAATTTTTTTTATCTGACTTACAAATCAGATTCTTTGCTAATTACAAGGACCACATCCTAATCCGTGACCAGGAAATTAGGTGTTTGCTGTCAAAATTCTGCTCAGGTGGATTAACCACAGAGGAATTCAACCAGATGAAGACATCTGAGGAAGAAGATCACATTTATCACCGCTATTATTGGCTACATGGAAATAATATTATCTAGCTAGCTAGCTAATGTAATGTATGCTATCGCTTTAGTTAACACGTAGTAGCTACAAATGAAGGCTAAAAATGTAAAAATAGCAGTTTGTCAGTTATGGATATGATCATTCTATTGTTATAGAGGACAAGTTGAGGAGTTTGACATACCTTGTTTTTTAACTAATAAAATTTCCACAGACTTTGCATTTTCATCTGACAGGAAGTTGGCGATAGGGGAGCGTGTGCAAAGAAAGCTAGTGTCCAAGTGTATGCTTGTCATGTTTAGATAGCAAAAGACCATCTGTTTATCTGTACACAGGAAGTCATGTTCATTCAAAGCGCCACAGTTAGTAGCCAATGGGCTTACAGTAATTCTGTCCTCAATGTCTATAAAGGTGAGGACAACCGGAAGTTTCTTTGAGATTGAGTGAGAAGAACTTGAGTCTGTAAGATTGAGTATCGAGCATGTAATATTATGAACAATCTACTATCAAATGCTGCAATAAATAATTGAATTACTCTATCCCTTGACGACCGGGTACACAATCATTATTTCAACCACTATACAAAACGGCTGATTTCTAACACTAGTAACCACCTGCACTGACTCGATTCTGACAATTACTAGCGATACTAAGCAATGAGCAAGTTGATGCTTTGCCTCTTCGGCCAAGTTGGCTGTAGCTAGGAGATCACTGTGACCAACAGGTGTATTCACCTGTTGCAGTCAGCATTTGAGGTAGTGTGTTGTATTCAACAGAGTCAACGAGCAGAAATTTGGGGTAATTTTTCAGATTGTTCAATTGCAAGAATTCACATTTATTTTTTCCGTTGCAAAACGTTTTTTTTACATTTATAGTAGTAGAATGCGCTCGACACTCCGCTGTGTTGAAAGTGGTGGGGCAGTCATAACAATAACACTGGTCAGAAAGGTAGGCAGGGAGATGGAGAGAGGCCACAAACCAACAGGTAAGATAGTGAGAATTATTAATTCAAGGTAGTCTTATTGTCTATCTGAAATGCCTTTCCAGCTGAAAAGTCCCACCATGCAAAACATTCACACACAGTATAATTTACCATTGCTAGTTAGGACTATTGCATGTTCAGAAATCACTACTTTCTTAAAGTCAAACTGGAATTTTCACAGTGAACGCTTGAGTTCTATCAACACCCTCAAGGCATTGGTACAGATAGACAACATTGTTTGGGGTAACTATCTATCTATTTGCTACAACTTTTCTGGACATAATGAGTATTGCAAGCCAGCATTATAGAAACAATTATCACCCCCAGTATTTTTGAGCAAAACTGTGTCTGTCGCACTGGTCCTATTCACACTTCATTGGTCAATAATGCCAACGCCTTTTTTAACCAGAGTGTGACTATATCTAACGTAGTCATGGACAAAGATTCGAACTAGAAGTGGTTTCTAGAAGTGGAAAAACACATAGAACTACATATTAAATAGACATTTTGGTGAATACATAAACATTCACACTTGGCAAATATGCCCCCCCTCCCCCCAATATCACAGTCACTCCTACGCTCTTGCTACTGAGTCACGTTACGAGTTGATGTGATGAGATTCACGCAAGTTGGAACAGCCTGTGATTTAAATTGTTTACTTTGATTTTCGGCGTGACTTTGAATCCAGCCCTCAATCGGTTGGTGATTTTGGTTTCCACTGACCGTTGTTACAACATTTTGTTCTCCACGAATTACACAATGTACAGTAAAGATTTTGATGTTTAATGTATTTCGTTCATCGAGACCCGATGTGGGATTTAAGCGTTCCCTTAATTTTTTTGAGTAGTGTAGGATGGAAGTAAACGTCATAAGAAACGTTCGTCAGTTTAACACAATGCTTAATGGTGTTTAGCTAAATATTCAAACTTGATTTTAATGTGCGACAAAATTATCTAATGTTGAAAAACAATTTCATGACGAGGCAGTATATCCAAAATACTGACATACTAACTTACTATATACTAAACAGTGATCACCATGTTCCGCAAAGTACATACTTGTAGTATGCAGTATTTATTAGTATGCGATTTGAGATTCAGACGTAGCTTTTAAACATCTGTTTAGACGTAAAGTACGCAGTGGAGTATTCTTGAAATGCCGCTTGCGTAGCCTTCGCGTACATACATACACGTACGAAACTGGAGTATGTCGAGGCCTTTTCCCATCTCTGGTATGGAGGACTTTAAAGACCTCCACTACAGTAGGGAGCGGTATATGCTCCTTTCAGTGGTGCAACCCGCCAATAGAATGAAGTACAACAATACATTTCAGTAGGCTGTATGGGGTTGTATCAATCTAACTCAAGGAGTATCCTGGAGAAGAATCTAACTCAAGGTGAACGTGTGAAATTTGAGCCTGAGTAAAGTGTATTGTGTTTGTGGTAATGTGTAGAAATGTTACTATGCGTATGCATGTTGGTGTGTACAGGAGACACATTAGCTAGTGTTCAGAGCTTGCTGGTTATGTAGCTAACTGTATTCCATTTAGTAGCCAGTCACCGATGGCCTGAGTTTGGAAGTTGGTGGCTAACGTTGGTTAATATTTGTGGGTTTTTAGTATCGTACCGAACTAGCTAAGTGGCCGATATGTATGGCAAGCCGTTTTAACATTTATTAACATTTTTTTAACTAGTTCAAATTCCCATTGTTGATACCAACTTTTTGTATTGTTGATATCAACTTTTAGCATTCTTGATATCAACATTTTGCATTCTTAATATCAAGAAATTGATATAGACTTTCAATTGAGAATTCCAATTCTGATATCAACATTTTGGATTCAGGTTCTTTCTGTTTGTGTCTTTGTGTATCAGTCATGTCTGGTTTGGTGTATATTATAGCAGAGGGAGGACAAACCCAGCCTGCTGCTCTCCTTCCACACTGAGATCAAACAAGAGTCACTGGATTCTGGTTGTGACAGTAAAGCTTAGTGTTCATTGGTGGATTCAGAGATGACATCAGTGAAGCAGGAAGACTGCAGTGAAACACTGGAACAGAATAATATTAAATGTGAAGAGGAGGAAAAAAGAATTGGGGATGGAATTAATCAAGGTAAGAACTTATGTAAATGTAAAATGAATTGTTATTCTTGTCTTCACACAAGCAGTATAAAAATAATTGCAGATTTATAATCTACTAACTGCACCAACTAATGTTTCCAATGTCAATTACATGGCAGAGATACCTGGAGAGGAGACATCTCAACAACAAAAACACCCTGAAGATAAGAACTGTGGTTCCTGGGTTAGTTTCATGTTATTATCCTGCAGTTGATTCTAAGGGACTGACACATTCCCCATTTAAACTTTCTCGCTGGTCTATCAGTTTGCAATTACTTGTAATTTCTTTATACTCGCTTTAAACACTCACATTACTATCCTTCCCACTTTAAACCCACCCTGGACTAGCTAGTACTATACCAGTCAGTACTATCCTTCCCACCCTAAACCACCCTGAACTAGCTAGTACTATACCAGTCAGTACTATCTTTCCCACCCTAACCCCCCCTGGACTAGCTAGTACTATACCAGTCAGTACTATCCTTCCCACCCTAAACCACCCTGAACTAGCTAGTACCATACCAGTCAGTACTATCCTTCCCACCCTAAACCACCCTGAACTAGCTAGTACTATACCAGTCAGTACTATCCTTCCCACCCTAACCCCCCCTGGACTAGCTAGTACTATACCAGTCAGTACTATCCTACCCACCCTAAACCACCCTGAACTTGCTAGTACTATACCAGTCAGTACTATCCTTCCCATCCTGAACTAGCTAGTATTATACCAGTCAGTACTATCCTTCCCACCCTAAACCACCCTGAACTAGCTAGTACTGTACCAGTCAGTACTATCTTTCCCATCCTAAACCTCCCTGAACTAGCTAGTACTATACCAGTCTCGTTCAGTAAGGGAAGAGAACGAGAGAAGTTGAGTTATTGTTTAGAGGTACAGGTAAGATTCTATATAGTGCGCCTTTAAAGAACACCTTATGTGTTTGACCCAGGTTTGTTGTTTCAACAATGTGATTGTGTTTGTAGTTTTTCCTACATTATTGTTGTTTGTATTTTATCCCCATCCAACATGTTCATCAGTCATGTTTGGGTCTGATTTGGTCTTTATTTTAGGAGATGGAGGACAAACCCAGCCTGCTGCTCTCCTTCCACACTGAGCCCAAACAAGAGTCACTGGATTCTGATTGTGACAGTGGAGCTCAGTGTTCATTGGTGGATTCAGAGATGACATCAGTAAAGCAGGAAGACTGCAGTCAAACACTTGGACTGAATAATATTAAATGTGAAGAGAAGATTGGGGATTTTATTAAACCAGGTAAGACAGGGTTCGACAGTAACGATGGCCCCGGGCCAGTAAAAAGTCAAGTCGGGACTAATAAAACTGTCCTGATAGGGCCATTGCAAAAATAAATTGACATTGAAAAATGAAATAGCATTATAAAATCTACTTCCTCCAGTTGCTTCGTAATCTGGCACACGCACAGATAACTACCTTGCAGCTCTTGGCGCATGCTGTTGGCCAGTCACGAATTGAGCAGTAATGTGACGCGTGGCTGTCTGGTATTGTTTTCAATAAAACATTTAAAAACTTGCGTGAGTCACTCAAGTGAAGAAGGCAGTGAAGGATAACTACGACCTCAAACGAAAGCAAACGTTTTTGCCTGAGTGCAAAAAGTAATTTACCTGTTTCGACGTCAATGGAACTCAGATGCACTGTCGCCTGTCCTAAGTTCCTGGCTGGAGCGGACAAATGTGGGTCTTTTTACAAAGGCACTGACAACTTTCGCAAACAATCCCTGACCAGCCTTGCCAATAGCAAACAGCACCTGGTCAGCATGACAGCCAAGCGGGTGGCTGACAGTCTGTTTTCAGGGCCCTTGGTTGTATCAGGAATTTAAATGCAGATGCCCATTGGGTGATTGCACGACATAACAACCGCATGCCTAGTAACTGACAGACCAGCCAGTCGCCTTGTTCCCTGAGGTGAATGCGTTAGTGTTTTGTTTGAAAGTCAAATGATTTGTTGACTTATCCTTTTATTAATTTTTATAATTAGACGTGATTAATTAAATCTAATTCAGTCAGTTTTGCCCTGCACTTCTCTTTTTTTTCACAGTATTGCTTTTGTGTGAGATTAATCATTTATGCTTCAGGACTATAAATCTCTTATCAAAATAACAGAATTTCGTGGAGAAAATATTTCTCCTTTTCAACTTGTGGGTGCAAACGCTGTTTTTATTTCTACTTTATTTACACTGGTAGGAAATTATCATTGATAAATACAACAGAGTTGGGTTTGGGAAAAATTTATAAGAGAAATCACCTGCAGAGAGTAAACAAAACTGAAACTTTATGCAGGTACTGTGGGAAAGTGCAAATTCAATCAGTAGTGGTTGGACAACAGCAACTTTGCTTTGTGGTTGAAATCTGCTGGAGGGAAAGAAAATATCCTTCATGTGGAATTCCATATGAAGGATGAGAAACACAAACGCTGCGAAAAGCCTCCAACAAACGCCGGCATTTCTCAGTTAGGTTTGGTTGTATCACAATGGACAGTCCCGCAAAGTACAGCCAGTAACGTTATTGTTAGCAGTAGGCTTACTGCTCTAACAATGGTGGGTACTTCAGTTGGTGTCCTTTTGTGTTTTTTGCATGTGGTGATGTGAAATTGGCTTTAAATTGAATTCGAAGTGGCATTAAAAAGTCTTAAATTTTGCTGAAACCTGCAGATGCCTTGGTGTAATTTCTGCATTTTTTTGGCAATCCATTAGGTGGTGCCACAATGGCGTGTTACATTCAACCACTATAAATGTTGGCAAGGAATACCATTTACTGCTAGCTAGAGTAGATCATAGCCACGGGAAGATGTTTTGATTGGGGTGGTTTAGTGTAGTGGTATTGAATGGCAATAGTGACGTGCATCTCAGCAACTGACGGACGAGCTAAAAGTACATTCTGGAATCTCCTGGGGGGATGCCAAAGTTGCAGAAAGGGTCTGCAGCACTCCTACTTCACGTGGTTATGGAGTAGAACAATGCCAGTTTTGACCTCTTGGAATGTCATTCAGCAGAAGAATCACCTGCAAATAGTAAATACAACTGAAAGGGTAAAAAATTAATAATTCCTGTGTTTCCAGGGTTGTAATGTGAGAGGAGAGTTTAATGTTTCTGTTTTGAGTTACGAGAGTTCATATTTCTAATTTGAGATTAGTTTCATAAAATCTTGTTTTCAGGATCAAAAGGAATATTATAATCGTTGTAAATAGGCAGTCTTTATCTGCTGATTAACCAAACCTTTGCCAGTCATGACTGAATGGACAACAGGCTAAAACTAATAAATGACGCTATCTTTCTGGCAGGATCAGCCAGGACTGAGTTCAAGAATTTGGTTTATTTAAAGTAAGATTGCAGCCTACAGGAGAAATAACTGTTGTTATTTAATTATTGTTATTGGTGGTAGCCATCTGGATATTACAGGAACCTCCTCTTTGCTTGGAATAGTTACATTGACCTTTGATGTAATCTACTGCTTTGATACAGTATGTGAATCACTGCACTCACGTTTCTGTTCATTTTAATCCCACAGATCAGATGGCTGAAATTGATACATTTCCTACATCTGAAGAGCAACAACAGGAAGAAAACAAAGATAAGAAGTCTCACCATTGTCCCCTTTGTGAAAAATGTTTCCTGTCTATACCATTACTGAAAAGACACATTAACACACATACAGGAGAGAAGCACACCTGCTCTGACTGTGGGAAGAGTTATTCCAAATTAGGTAACCTTAAAATTCACCAACAGATACATACTGGACAGAAGCCTTTCTCCTGTTCTGACTGTGGGAAGACTTTCTCTCAATTAGGAAGCCTTAAAGTTCACCAGCGCATACATACTGGAGAGAAACCTTACTCCTGTTCTGACTGTGGGAAGTGTTTCATTACATCATCTGAACTCACAAATCATCAGAGAGTGCACACAGGAGAGAAACCTTACTCATGTTCTGACTGTGGGAAGAGCTTCTCTCAATTAAAAATTCTAAAATATCATCAGCGCATACATACTGGAGAGAAACCTTTCTCCTGTTCTGACTGTGGGAAGAACTTCTCTCAGTTAGGTAGCCTTACAGTTCACCAACGCATACATACTGGAGAAAAGCCTTACTCCTGTTCTGACTGTGGGAAGTGTTTCATTACATCATCTCACCTTAGTAGTCATCAGAGAGTGCACACAGGAGAAAAGCCATATTCCTGTTCTGACTGCGGGAAGAGTTTCAGTCATCTAGTTTCCCTGAAAATACATCAGCGGATACATACTGGAGAATAACCTTACTTCTGAATTTAGGAAATGCTTTTCAACATAATTTGAACTCACTTCATGTAGAGTACACACAGAAGATAATATTTTGTGTTCTGTTTGTTTGAACAGATTCTCTCAAATAACCTCAAACATCACCTGACTAGAGACTAGAGAGAAACCTTACATCTGTTCTGAATGTGGGAAGGGCTTCCAAGAAAGAGACTCCTGGGGCCTCAAGCGTGTGTAGAAGCTGTATTAGAATTGTCCTTGGATTTGAGAATGCTCATATTCATAGACAGTGTTTTGTCAAACGATCCTACAATAATTTTATGCCCACTGGTAAGATCAATCAATCAAATGTATTTATAAAGCCCTTTTTACATAACCAGTTGTCACAAAGTGCTTTTACAATACACCCAGCCTGAAACCTCAAAGAGCAAGTAACAACCGTGTTGAAGCACAGTGGCTAGGAAAAACTCCCTAAGAGGGGGCTGAAATTTAGGAAGAAACCTAGAGAGGAACCAAGCTCAGAGGGGTGACCAGTCCTCTTCTGGCTGTGCCGGGTGAACATTTTAAGAGTACAAGTTGTGATAATGAATAAATGCATGTGGGCTGTGTCCAAAGTCTATAATACTCTGGACATGGGGGCGGTGTTGGAGGGAGGGCATCCGAGTGGGGATGAGAGCCCACCTGGCAAGACAGCAAGGGTGGACAGTATCAAGCCTTTCTGTTCACCTTCACACCCCTGGACCAGACTGAACTTAATCATAGACCATGCTGAAGAGATGAGTCTTTAGTAGACACTTGAAAGTTTGTACTGAGTTTGCATTTCTAACCTTAATTGTCAGATCATTCCACAGTAGTGGAGCTCTATGAGAGAAAGCCCTGCCTCCGGCTGTTTGTTTAGAAATTCTAGGTACAATTAGAATGCCTGGATCATGTGAACTAAGGTTACGTGTAGGTATGTATGGCTGGATCATTTCAGCGAGGTAAGTAGGAGCAAGTCCATGTATTGCTATATAGGTTAACAATAAAACCTTAAAATCAGCCCTAACCCTAACAGGCAGCCAGTGTAAAGAGGCTAGTACTGGAGAAATGTCTAAATTGTTTTGGTCCTAGTTAGGATTCTAGCAGCCGTTTTCAGCAGTAATTGAAGTTTATTCATTGATTTATCAGGGTAACCAGAGTGAAGAGCATTGATATTATTATATTATTATATATTATATTATTATATTGATGCAGTAATATAATCTAGAAGGTCACCACTGACGAATACTACTTGTCCTTAACCTCAATGCTCCTGCATGACCTTGGCTATTTACATATTGACATGCCCACATTATCCATATATTGTCAAAATCATCCCATTAAGCCTGTGGGAAACTTATAATTCCATATATAAAATATAACAACACAACCTTAAAGTTCAGGAAAATGAGCTGAGAATAACAGGAAGTAACAATAAATTATTTTTTTTCAGAAAAATGCGTGCCACAACTACTGGCACCTCTAGAAGATCTTATGAACAAAACATAACTGATATTTTGTTCAACAAAAACAAAACTGTTTTTTTTAATGTTCATCTGAGGTCACTGACATTTTGTTTTGTAAATAGATATTTTAGACCTCTAATGTGTATCAACTGTCCTTTCATCTGTATTTTAATAACCCCTCTTATTGTTGCACAGTAATTTAAAAGGAAACGGGGCAAAGGAACCACAGCGAAGTTTACTAGGAAAGCTTCCCAGCGGGTCTGTCAGCACATATACAGACAAAGAGAGTCAAGTATGTAAGCAGTCTAATCATTCTGTGCCATCATTGTTGACTAAGGGAGTTAAGCCTCATTTATATTCAAGTGAAACCCACTCAATCTCTCTCAAAAGATTCATGTGGTATTTTGAGTATAAGAGCAAGCTAATAAACTGCAAAATAATTCACAGCCTTTTTTGTTCATACATTGCTCAAAAATTAAGGGAACACAAATCACACATCAGTTCTCGATGAACGAAATATATTAAAGATCAAAATCTTTACTGTACATTGTGTAATTCGTTGAGAACAGAATGACGTAACAATGTGACTCAGTAGTGTGTATGGCCCCCACATGCCTGTATGCACTCCCGACAATGTCTGAGCATGTTCCCGATGAGACGGTGGTTGGTGTCCTAGGGGATCTCCTCCCAGACCGGGATCAGTACATCAGTGAGCACCTGGACAGTCTGTGCCGCTATTTGGCGGCGTCGGATGCACCGATACATAACGTCCCAGAGGTTCTCAATTGGATTCAGGTCTGGGGAACTTGAGAGCCAGTCAATGGCATCAATGCCTTTGTCATCCAGGAACAGTCTACACACTCTGACCACATGAGGCCGGGCATTGTCCTGCACCAGGAGGAACCCAGGGCTCACTGCACCAGCGTAAAGTCTGGCGATGCGTCTGAGGTCTGGGATACTGTGATAATTACGTGTTGTCTTAATTTTTTTGAGCAGTGTAATTAAGACCACTGCTCAATATTTACTCCTGTTCAATTTACTCCTGTTCAACAGCATTTGGGACACATTATGCATGTTTAATTTGTGAGCTTGTATGGGTCTGATTTGGTCTTTATTTTAACAAAGGACAAACCCAGCCTGCACAAAATCTAAGTTCATTGTCCATTTCATTCATAATAAACAGATGTCCACTTATGAACATTTTTAATATCTGAGAATGACATTTTTGTGGTATTTCGGTTATTTTACAGGAGGAAAATCTTAACGTTATAAACGGTATGCTGGCTAGATTACTGTACCGTTACCATTAATCTACAATGAGACAGGAGTTTAGGAAGTTAAAACCTCTGGCGTCTGACTACTTTGGCTGCAACCCATTTCCATCTGGCGTCTGGCACAGTAAAAATCTACACTTGTCAGTGACTGAATCAAACTCCCAACACTGTTGATGATTTCTGTTATAATGAGGCGCCTGGTTTGTAATTACATTCATTTTACTGTAACGCTATTGAACGGTGCAGCCGGCACACTCCCGGTCTACACCCAAACCAAAAGATTCTCAAAAAAGGGCAGCAGGTCTATATTATGGAAAAAGTCAACTGTAGACCATTGTAAAGACAGCAGTGCTCCAAGTTTACATCAGCTTCAGCTTGTAATTTGTATTCACTTTATTTTTATGTTCTTCTTCAGAAATATAAGCTTGTCCACAACATGAGTACAGAAGCCAAAACAACTGTCATTGTGTCACTGTCCAAATACTTGGTCTGCACTGTACCTTGTCTGAGATGAGTTTGATTACATACCTGAGGACAAACAATCAGTCAGGAACATTTTGGGCAACATTTTGGGCATCAATAGTATCAAACACCAAGAGCATTTGTAAACATGATTTAAAAGTGTTTTATTTTGAGACCTTAACATTCCTGCGTGTGTGCTGGTGTGATATCACATCAAATTTATTATTTTAGACTAAATGTTTGTTCTTGTTAATTTAACTGAATCTGAAATAATGGGCGGATTCAGTATTGTGGTGGTTAATTTAAACCCAAGAACAGTAGCTGTGCTGGAGATGAGCAATCAGATCAGAATTCTTTCAAAGTGCTGAACTTTTAGTCTCTACACATACAACCTGAAAAGGACTGTCAACAGAGCTGTATAATGTCTACAGTATATTCCCTATATTTGTTTGTCCTTTCAGTTGTCCTCAGAAACATTTGCATAGCAGCTGTCTGTAGTGATATCTCTCAAATAAAGGCATAGAGAAAAAACGTTTTGGAGTAGAGTTCAATATTAGACTCCATATGAAAATCTAACACGGCGTAAAGGAATAATCTGTTTATTTTCTGATATCTAGTTTTATTTTGATATGACATCAACCACAGCTATTGTAAATTCAAAATATGAGCTGTCATCGATCAATTTCAATCAACAAACTAAATCTGTAGATTTCAGTATCTTATGTTTTTCTATTTTAAGAAAGGACATGAGGTGCACATTTGCCTTAGACTAGCAGGCTACATTTACGTGGATTACACCAATATTACAATATGATGTTTTAGATGGGCATTAAAGGTTAAGTTGTGATGGCAAATCTAATGTCCATCCAACAGAACAGTAGTAGGCGAGGCAGAGTTAAATCTCTATTACACAATAACAGTTTATTTAAAACTTGGAGAGAGAAAACAGTCACAAAGTAACAGTGAAGAATCTGAGGTTTTTGGAGATGCCGTCAATTCTTATACTAGAGTGGGTGGGGGTGAGAGTTTGCATAGTCATCCTGGGAAAACAACATGTTCCTCATCCTCTGTTGTGTGTCTTCCTCTATCCTATTATAAAATACATTGATATAGCCTATCCCCCACTCTGACAAATGACTTACATCAACACCTTGTGTCCTTCCTTTCCCACATTTACGACACTGTGTTACATGAAAATAAAACCATGCACAATATTTATACAGTTCTTCCAAATCCTTCATTACAAGTGTTTTGGTTATGATTGGTAGAGCACAGTTCCGACTTGGGCCGGAACAGTCTGGAACGGTGCTCCGGTACTTCTAATTTTAGGCAAACAGCGTTCTGGTTCCTTTATTACTCAAAACAGCCACCTGGGACGTCTGGGATAGGCTACTTTAATGGAACAAGTCTTATGAACAGTCTACCAGACCGCCCGGCACCGATCTGGTACCCGGAAATGATACAGTGATGACACGCTGTCCCAGACGAGGGGTGCGATCGAACGCCCCCCAATCCAGCAGGAGACCCTCACGGTCTGGCCCCTGAGCGGGACTGTCA
>JACXGI010007677.1:0-36379 GCA_016801175.1 Esox masquinongy
CCCCCCCCCCCCCCCCCCCCCGGGGGATTTGTGCTCCTCCCGGCACCACTTCCTGGAGTACCAAAAGATCATACCAACGAACAGAGACGAAAGTTTGATTTACAATGAAGCCAGACACTCCATCGATCATTAGGACATATATTTAGCACTTCCTTAGCCTAGGAATAGGTTGGATTGACAAGTCTAGTAGCCAATTAGATTCTCCCTTCATTGGTATGCAGATTTCCCAGGCGGGGGAGAGCCTCTATATGGCTCCTCATTGCATAATAGGTCGAAGGTCCCATGGAAAGTCAATGGGATCAGAATGTTTGTGTTTTTATTGTAGAAAATGTTTTTTCTATACTAAACAAATAGTATTAAAACATTACAGATGTAAATCAAACAGTGGAATTATGTAATTTCCAGATTTGAGGTGGATGGCCACTTGGATACGGCTCTGGACACCACTTACTGAAATATCTGCCCTGATCCAGCTCTTATGTCTATCTATCCCCAACTTTTTTCTGATAATGTTGACATGTTTGGGTAACCATAAGATGTGTTTATAGCAGTAAATATCAATATTTGAGTTTTAGCCTGTCCATGAAAGAATAGAAAAAGTAAAAACATCTTTTTTTGTGTTTTAGCTTGTGCATGAAAAACATTTTTCTTCCAATCTATGTTCTGATTAATTCCTCAATCTCCCAGGTGTATTTTATACAGAATACCTTCAATGAGCATGTACTGACAACATATATTGCAGTTATAATGGGCAATGGCAGTATAGGCGGAAATCTCAATTTCTTCATTTACATTCGAAAGGTTTTAAAGCTGTTAATGGATACAAAGTTGGCTATACCAAATTTAATGTTGGGGTTGTTTACTCATGCAAGCAACGTTTATCAGGTTTTTGTTTTTCTTACAAATATTTCCAAACATAAAGCACATGTCATGTTAGAATGATTGCTTTTGATTTAGTGTTTTAAAATAAAATGTCTAACATTATGAAATCCAATTGTAGCATTTGTAATTCAATAATATGAGAGAATTGTTCATGGGTTTAAATATTTTGCAAGGCATTGTTATTGAAGGGCTATGTGGATAATGTATTTAGTAAAATAACCGTGAAATAGTTATTTTTTCATGGTTTGACACTATAAAGCCTCCCAGGAAACTTCCTGAGGCTCCCTTGGGCCCTGTTGAGAACCGCTGAATCAAGGGATTAGATGTGTTCTATTGTGTGACACAAAATAAAAGTTGTGACCAAATCATTATCTGGTACCACCAACTGAAAAAGTTAGTAGCATTAGTGCCTCAAATGGAATGCTAGCTCGCAGCCCTAAGCTCTGGCCTAAATCTTTCTATTTGATTGTAAGGGAGGGGGAGAGCAAGAGAGGGGGGAGAAACAGAGGAGGGAATAAGAAAAAGGGAGTGGAGGGAACTGGCGTTTTCAGTTTAGCTGGGTGTTGCTCTTAAAACTAAAGTTGTGTTTGATGTCATGCAGTTCATAAAGTGGGGCTCTGCTTGAAGAGTTAGCTTGGTAACTTTGGCCAAATCTTAGTTAAATTTGGGTTAACTGCAACAGCAAGATATTTTTCCGTGAGACTGCTTACTGTTGTCTAACTGTAATATTAGTTATTATAACAGTAATATTACAAAAATATCTCTTAAGTTGTTTAACATCATTACAGTATGTATGTCTTCACATTTTGTTTTAGCTGAAAAGGTGTGGAATTCATATCTTGAATATACAATGCCTTCAGACACCTTCACTTTCTCCTCATTTTGTTATAGAATTAATAATTGGTTTTAAAAAGTTGCCATTAATCTACACACTAACCCATAATGACAAAGCGAAAACACGGTTTAGCAGTTTGTGCCAGTTTTTTTAAAACAACCCTGAAGTACTTAGACCCTTTATTCAGTATGTTGTCTTCTTGGGTATGCCTGTACCAGCTTTGAACACCTGGGTTAGGGTAGATATTCAAGTCCGGGCTTTGGCTGGGCCCAGAGTTTACGCTAGGCTTTTTTTGACAACCAATATGCTCTTAAAATTCCAGAATTCCAGCCATATAGAACAGGTACCAGACATACGTTTTAAATAGCCATATAATAGCCTACATTTAAACAGCAATAAAGCAAACTAGGTTTGCACGATATTGACAAAATGTGATATTGTGATATCAATATTCTTAAACATATGTAAAAACATGAAAGTTATGGGAAAACCCATCAAAATAGATTCATAAGTTTTCTTAGAACACAAGGGTTTATTTCAACAGTCATATTGGTACAACATGATTAAATAAAGACCATGTCTACAGAACAGGACATGCTGTACTGGTGGTACAGCAGTCCTGCCAACCCTATACAACTTTTTAGAGTACCAGATAGGGGTGGGTATTGGCAAGTACCTTGCAATACGATGTATATCACGATACACATGTTACGATTCAATACGTCACGATATCACAACTGAATCACGATACTTATTGAAGTGCTAAAGAAAACCTAAAATAATATTAGGCTATATACTTGAAAGGACAATTTTTAGCTCATCCCCATTAGCAACTCCTAATGAACCCCTAACTTCTAGAATTCTAGAATGCTGCTGTTGATTACTGAAAATTCTCAAAAGAAATATAATTTTCTCACACATTTCAAACAAACAGACATAGCACAAAAACCAAATCCAAATTACAATTATAAGTTAACTTTGTTTTAAAGAGCATGTACTCTTTAATTTGACAACACATTAATGTAACTAATATAATTTTTCTCCCATTAACAATCAAAAGAAACAAACAAACGCATAAGTTTGCATAAAACGATACATTGCAACTAGATTGAGCCGGCAGTCAAATTAGGTCCGTACAGCTGATCATAATGTGTGATAATAATAAAGTAAGCACAAGGCAAATCTCAAGACATAGAAGTTTTTATAAATGATAAGGGGAAGTATGTTGCGTACATCTTTTGGCAGATGCAGGACATCATCGCAATCAAGTGACAATGTCGTCAGCGAAGCACAACATTACTGCTTCTTGGCTAGCTAGTGAAAGTAAGAGCTTGTTGCTGCACAAGTGAAACATTTGCGGGCAGACAACTTTATTTTAGTCTGACAGACGAAACAAACCAGACAATTAGTTGTCTAATTAGCAATGGCATTTTCCATATTTGAAAGAAATCGGAAGAAACGCGAGAAAACAACCAACTACTCAGCCGGCTACACAGCTACTGCAATGCTTTCCATTGCTAGACTGAGCAAGCAACCATTCAAGCTCCACAGCTGATGTGCTTGTCTATCAAGTTATCACGACAGGGTTGCTGTTGTCGTCTAAAAGATATTACCAACATTTTACAGCATAAAATATGGACAACACAAAACTTATAGCCACAGTTTATTTCTTACTCACCTCGACATAGTTATCGCTTTCAAAGTGCAAGGACATTTCTGAACTCGTATCACCAAAAAACACGGAAACAATCTCTTCTAACGTAAAAAGTTGTGGCTGCTTTGGCACTAGCATTTTGAGTAAGGCTATTAATAAAAATAAAAAAATAATCAAATGACAGCATACCCTTTTCTGGTTTCTTATTAATGACGACATCCATGGGAATACAGTAACAGCCTTTATCAGGTAGATTCTGTAATATATACACAACTATTATTGTTAAAGAAACATGCCTGTTCAGCGGCCGTTACAGTAATTTCAAAGACGGCTGTCGACAGCATAAATAAACATTGATTCTAGACATCAGAATATCGATACAATATTGTGAGAAGAAGAATTGCGATTTTACATTAAATCGTTGTATTGGCACAGCACTAGTGCCAGATGTGCATGGGGTTTGGATCTGTTATTTGCGCTTGGATTTGCCTTCATTGCACATCTATAAATTCCACTTGTACATACATTATACTTACACATTTTCTGCCCTCTTCTATTTGCACTTCTGGTTATATGCTAACTGCATTTCATTGTACTGTACTTGTACGTTCAATGACAAAGTTTAATCTAATCTTAAGTTTTTCTTAGGATATGCCCCCAAGTTTAGTCTCTACAGTAGAGGAACGCTTGTCAACTCTCTAACAGGGCCAATCAAAGGTATTGGCTTTTTAGACACGGTACTTAATCAACACTAAAAGCAAAATCATTTTGAAAACATAAAAACAGATGATTACATGGACACAGACTGCAAACTAGCTACACAAAGTTTTGTAGGCTACCACAAAGGGAGTCTTAATGCTGTTCGCTGTAAGAGTCCGGTGTTTCAGCCAACACTGTAAAAAACTAATCTGTAAAAGAACGGCAGAAAGTCTCTCAGCAAAGTTTCCAGACAGATACCGTTAAATTACAGTAAATAACTGTACCACAAAATTACATGTAATAAACGGTAAAAATACAGAGCAGGATTTACAGTAAAAATTAATTAAATTACAATATATTATTGTTTTTAAATGCCCATTAAACTGTGGGAAATCATATGTCAAAATACATTAAAAACAACTACCTTTCAGGTTAATTTCTGTAAATGTAGGGTATTTATTGGTTACTTTACAATAAAAATGTATTAAATTAAAGTTATTGTTTTTAAATATTCATTAAACTGTGGGAAAACATATGTCAAAATACATTAAAATCAACTACCTTTCAGGTTTATCTCTGTAAGTTTAGGGCATTAATTGGTTACTTTATTAAACATTCCAGTCTTTCTACAGTAATTTCTTATTAAATTATTGCTTTTTCATGTACAATAACTAAGAAATAATTTATAAAAACGCTATATGTACATAAAACCAAAGAAAAAAGTCTGTACATTTACAGTATTAATCAGTCAATTTAAAGTAATAGATTTAAATGTTCATTGGACAGTGGGAAAACAGGCTATTTAGCAGTTACTTTATGAAACTGCCCTGTCTACCTACAGTGATATCCTGTAAGATTGCGGTTGCTCCAAGTAAAAAAGTATAACAATGTATAAACACAGAATATGTACTTTTATACAAAAAGGAATTTCTGCACATTTATGGTATAAGTCGTTTTAAAGAATTGAAATGTTATAAAACGTTACTGGACAATGGATAACTAAGCATTGTATGTCAAAATACATGAACAATAGCTATTTAAGCAATCTCTGTAAATTTAGGGTATTACAGTTACGTTATGGAATTTCCCATCATATCTACAGTGATTCCCTTCTAAAATACATGTTTTAATATGTTCAAAACCAGGAAACAAAATTATAAAGATATAATAAGTACCTTCAATGAAACAAAGGTCTGTAAATGTATGGCATTAAACAGTCATTTTAGTGAATTGCGAACAAATGTTAAAAATGTAAATTTCACAGTGGAAAATCAAGCATAGTATGTCAGAATACATGAAAAATGGCATTATTTAAGGCAATCTGTAAATGTAAGTTATTCAGTAGTTATTTTATACGATTGTCAATGTGGCATTCATTCATTGACACATGAAATATGTGCCACGGTTCTCAATTCACATACATGCAAATTAATCCACCATTTTCTGACATATTTCTTAGCCTTTAGCACCCTTCAGTCAGACATGTATCCCATACACAAGTCAACTGGACGAGTGGGACATTACAAGACACTTGTAGTTTTGGCCAAATTTTTGCTATATAGAAAAATACAAGATGGCAAACATTATGGGTTCTTGAGTTCTTTCTAATTCCTCATGAGAAATGAGGCATTTGTACCAAGTTTCAGACATTTTTTACAATTTTGGACAAACAGGGGAAATGTCAACACCTCGAAAATAGAAAAATTGCGGTGTGGCCGGTAGCGCCACCTATGGGCGATTGTGGGCCATTTGGTGTGTGGGAGTTACTTGTGGCCTGTAGTTTCAATGTGCCAAATTAGAAAAAATGTTACCAAGGATATCTTGAGTTATTGTGCAGCTTCATGGAGGAGAATACTACCAATAACAATAGGTATATAGGAACCCTAATGATACATCTACAAGATTTTCACTGTTTCAATTAATGAGGGATTGGA
This sequence comes from Esox masquinongy, assembly GCA_016801175.1. Classification (NCBI taxonomy): domain Eukaryota; kingdom Metazoa; phylum Chordata; class Actinopteri; order Esociformes; family Esocidae; genus Esox; species Esox masquinongy. The sequence continues at coordinate 6,005 of JACXGI010007677.1, forward strand.
GACTTAGAAACAAAGTAAAATCGAAATATAGCACAAAAGGTCAATAAATGTGTACCAGAAGTGACAGTGAAACATAGCAGATAAAGAACAATCCTCTTCCAAATTGCCAGTAATCAGCTGTATCCATCCCTGGTGCATCTGTAGGGGGGAAAAAATGACACAGATTCACTGAGAAGTCCTTAAAAAGTAGGATTTCATTTTTTACCATTCCTGTAAACAAGCTTAAACTTTTTTACATTTATTTAAATTTAGTTTCATTTAGGAAAGCTTAAAAAAATGTTTTGGGCCGATTAAATAAAAGATTGATGATGATGACAACATGTCTTTGAATTGGGTTTATTGCCCTTTCAGTGTACCAAACCAGAGGAAGGAAGACAAAAGTTACTCAGTTTGTCGATCACCAGTGGGGGAAATGTCTTATAAATGTACTTTGAGATCATTAAAGTACTTAAAATCATATTTAATACTACCTACACTACCATTCAAAAGTTTGGGGTCACTTAGAAATGTCCTTGTTTTGGAAAGAAAAGCATTTTTTGTCCATTAAAATAACATCAAATTGATCAGAAATACAGTGTAGACATTGTTAATGTTGTAAAGGATTATTGTAGCTGGAAACGGCTGATTTTCACCCCTTCACTGTTGACGTTGAGACTGGTGTTTTGTGGGTACTATTTAAAGAAGCTGCCAGTTGAGGACCTGTGAGGGGTCTGTTTCTCAACCTAGAGACTAATGTATTTGCCGTCTTGCTCAGCCTCCCACTCTTTCTATTCTGGTTAGAGCCAGTTTGCGTTGTTCTGAGAAGGGGGTAGTACACAACGTTGTAACAAATCTTCAGTTTTTTGGCAATTTCTCGCATGGAATAGCCTTGATTTCTCAGAACAAGAATAGAGTGACGAGTTTCAGAAGAAAGTTCTTTGTTTCTGGCCATTTTAAACTTATAATAAAACCCACAATTGCTGATGCTTCAGATACTGAACTAGTATAAAGAAGGCCAGTTTTATTGCTTCCTTAATCAGCACAACAGTTTTCTGCTGTGCTAACATAATTGCAAAAGGGGTTTCTAATGATCACATAGCCTTTTAAAATGATAAACCTGGAGCCCATGTAGATATTCACTTAAAAATAAAATCTGCCATTTCCAGCTATAATAGTCATTTATGACAATAACAATGTTTAGACTGTATTTCTGTTTCATTATATGTTATTTTAATAACCAAAAACGTTTCTTTCGAAAACAAGGAAATATGTGACCCCAAACTTTTGAACAGTAGTATATATTAATCACAAAGTAAGGTTTATCTTGTCTTATATACTGCAGTTGATACTAGTGATGGACTTGTCTACCCGTTGGGTGCCTGTTCTCCCCCGTAAACCTTGTTCCAATGCTTGATCGAAAAGATTTAAGCACGTTTCTTATCATTAGCGTTGGAAAAGGGAATGTAAAAATTACTCCGAAAGAAACTGGTAGCTACACATACATAACAGGTTTGGGCCAACATCTAACATCTGTCCAAGACAAGCACAAGTCGTATCATACATTTCTGTGTAGTTAAAGGAAAAATGTGTAGAACTAACAAAAAAAGTTACTTTTTTAATAACATGGGACTTTATCTCATTGATGGACATGACAATCACTTGTCCTGATGATATTTAACTCACACGACTATAGTGTTGGTACCAAACTCTGTACTTTTTTTGCATACTAAACGGCCAAATTTGAAAGTTTTTACACAGAATGCATATTACAGTGGCCATGAGCTTCTTCATGGATTATTTTGTGGGAATGACCAGCTAACTTACATTACTGCACACCCCCCTTGTGTTACAAATCCTACCAGCCAGCATGATGGAAAGAAATTGAAAATAAGGATTTGTGTTCTTAGTGTTTGGGGCACTATGTGCATTTTTGTATTTGGAAGGAGATGTTTAACACTTGATTTGGCACCGCTGGACTCATTGGCCAGCTGTATCAGGATGGGTGGCTATGACCTTAAACTCAAGAACAGCATACATGAGTAAAAAATTGTCTGATTGGTTTGATCCCAAGCTCCAGTCCATGTGTTCCGCCGTCATCAATGTTAGTGTGTTTGAATGGGTAAGTGACATGCAAAAGAATAAAGCACTTTGAGTACTGTTAAGGTAGAAAAGCACTATATAAGTGCAGTCCATTAACCATGTGTTTCCTCCCACAAAAAGGTCATTGTAAATTCTTGGGAAAACAAAAATGAATGTGCATAAACCCACTGGCAACAAAATAGCCACTAGTGTGCATTGTATCCATTCACTGTCTTTGTCAGGATGACATGAATACTCACTGCCTCTGAAGATCTTGTGGCAGGAGATTTCATTCTCAAAACGCCTGGATCATGAAGGGAAAACACACAGACACAAAAAACAATATTAACTATTGGCTTACTGATGTTTTGTAAAAGCACTTTGTGACAACTGCTGATGTAAAAAGGGCTTTATAAATAAATTTGATTGATTGATTGATGGAGACATGGGCATGCAAAATATTACTCATCAGCTCCACACAGTTTTTTATACAAAAAAAACTAAATTTGTAAAATTTGGATTTGTTGTGTGGCTAACTTACTCGAAGGAACACCAGATGAGAGATGAAGATGGTTGTTATGACAAGAGGAGTATCAATCAATTAGTTGGACTTTAAAAAGGGGCTAAATAGTATGATTTATAATACAAACACCTCGAAAACATTCACATCTTTCGTTTCTTTAAAATTACTTCTTCACAATTACATTCATCCTCTGAGTATGTTTTTTTTGTCCTTACTTTCAATCATCACCTTGCCTTGACGAGCAAGTCTCTGGAATTAGAATAAGAAGTATCAGTGAATTTATATATTATGTCTATAAATACATGGAACTTTACATACATTTTGATTAACTCCAACTTAGGTATATTGCTTGGTATTAATTAAGCTAGATATATATTAGATATTTCTGTTAGGCTGTCTAGCTATCTAAAGTAAGTCAATGGACCAGCTATTAACTACAGCAGCAACTTCTTTTTTTACAGACAGTTTAAGGATAAAAGTATTTGAAAAAATGTAAGCTGCCATAAAACACAGTTATTACTTGCAGAGTGACCTAATTTGCAAAAGTATATCAGTAACTTTTCATTAGCTAGCTGTGTTTTTCCCCAAGCTAGGCTAGCCTGGACAGTTAGCTAGATACAGATAGACAATTAAATTGGGTCGATCAATAACAATGACAACAGCTGTTAGAAAACTGTGTTCATGTGTAGCTTTAGTGAATTTACACCATTAAGCAAATTATCATAAACCGGATTTACTTACCATGAATTGTGTTGTGTAGGTCGGTTGCTGGTCTCTCCAATTGCTAACCTTACAGTTTGATGTATTTTTGAATTTTGCATTTTGAACTTGAAAGACATAGCATACAGGGAGTTGTTCTACATAGGTTGTACGTTATTTTCGAGGGAGAATTTGGGCTTAAACCCCCAAATACGAAAACAACCCATAAACCAGTCTTTTGTTCTCTCTTGACATTCTACAATTCGCTCAAAATAAAAATTTAGCAGGCAGGTTTAAAACAATCCAGGTAACAACCATTAGCCTACTAGTGGACAGACCAAGTAGCCCAGCAGTAGCACACCCATTCAAACAGACGTATTTTCAAAATTGACCAATGAGAGGAGTGCACACTTGTCATTGGCTATTTTCCTTAATGACATTCAGATTAACCAATCATGGTCAAGCAACACGATGAGACAGCTAATAGAAATTGTTTCAGCGTCGTTACATACCAACTATAGGAAAAGATCACTTGTTTTAAAAGAAAGAAAATGTATTTAGTTTTATTTGTAGGCTGTTATAATTAATTAATTGGTCAAATGGTGTTTCATTTGCAGTGTAAGAATAAACATGTAATAATGTATGGTAACGTTATATAAATCTCTATAGGCTTACACACACACACACGGTACAGTATATACCATACATATACACTGTGCGACGGTTGATCATTCCATGTAGGTCCACCAGTCTATATTGTAAATCCATCTTTCTCTCAGTCTATGGTTCCATCAGAACTCCAACATACTGATCCATATGCAGTGTTTCCTCTACATTAGCCTACTCAGCAGTGGTAGATTTTTATTATAAATTATTATTATTATTTCCTCAGTTGGCCTCAACACAAGCACAGACAAGTATATGCCCAGTGTTTAGAAGTGGTTCTTTAAACAAATATAAAAAAAAGGATTTAGTGCCATTACCTGCAAAATAACCAACATGAGGACTGACAGCAATGGAGAGAGCAATCAACAAAAATCTCCTTACAGCCAGCACTGCTACAAAACAGCTACAGAGCAAACACTGTATATGTATTCATATGACATACTGTATGTAGGCCTACATGAAAAGCTAATGGCTGGATTGACATCATGGTGTCATTACAGTTACATTCATGTAGCCCATAGAATGACCCTCATGAATTTTAACAAACACTTGACCTTTCCTTTAGAACCACTCTTACGCCAAAATGCCAACTGTGCACATATGACAATAACATTTTCCCCTTTGCTGTGTTGCAGTGTTACACAACCTGTTAGTTAAGGGTTAAGCCTCTGCCCACAGCAATAGTTATTTTCCAACATTGCCATAATTCTATACAAGTTACAACATTTGTCTTTGCAACTTTCATGTAACTGCATGGAATGAGTCAGTCCATTGCAAAGCCATTTCCCCCTCTTCTTGTCTTTATTGTTCTACATAGCTCTGGGCCAGCCAGGTCCAAGTTGTTTACTACAGTTAGGCCATTAGCCATCCCTGATATGGGGCAATGTAAATCGAAATGTGTAACATCTCAATGTAGACACTGACAGTCTTTAATGTATTTTAGTTATTGATGTAACAAAAGACAACATTTGTATGGATTGGCCCTAAGCCAGAGCCCCACCATGAACCCTGGCCTTGGTGTCATGGACCACATACGTATTTCTTTCATACCAGGGCATAGTAAAACCAAATATTAACTACATTTTAGTTTGTAATGACAACAACAAATAATAATAATGACAATGTAGAAGAGAGCAAGCCCCCCATTCAAACAAACATGCTTGAATCTGGCTGCTTTTGGAAAAAGCTACCCCAATATGGACATTGATGCACCCAGTGTTCCAAAATGAACATTGGGTGCATCGTTTTCTGTTGGTTAATCCCAGCACCCCTCTGTGTCAGCATATATGATATTGATAATAAACTTGATCACCATATGTACTGAAAGTGAGCTTGGAAAAAACCGGTTTATCAACGAGACTTTGCTAACAGTGCTAGCAGGCCAGCTAACAAGACTGCTGCTAAAACTATCTGGAGTACGTTACGATGGCTTGTGTTGACTGTTCACTGTTGCTATTTCATCTAGAGAGGCGTGTATATGAGCAGCTTCTCTCTGTTAGTACTAGATGTCACGGACACTCCAGATAGTTTTAGCCGCAGGCAGGCTAGCACTAGCGTAGTGGTGGTAAAGACAACTCCCATGATCCCACGCTACCTTACAGATCAAATCTGTAAAATAATATTTTTTAATTGTCTTTCAACTGCAATTTACAGTAAATTACTTTTTGTCTGTACAAATACTATTAATTATCCTTAAAACGTAAAATCACTAACTACAGATGCTTAATGACCTGCAATTTTAAGGAAAACACTTTGAATGACTACTGATTTCTGTAATTTTAGATGCATTTCTTCGTTATGTAATTTTATTATCTGTAAAATATTACCTCACATTTTATGTAAAATTACATTTGAACCCGTACAAATACAATAAATTGCCATTAAATGAACATATTAATGTAATCTTAAATGAAGGTAAATGTTCTGTGATTTTAAGGGTCTACATTTAAATTACTGCAAATATCTGTAAATCCACAGGCATGTCATTGTTTTATGGAAAAACAGGTAAAATCTGTAAAAAAAAAAAAAAAACACAGGGCATATCCTGTTAAATAACTTTTTTTTTTTTACAATGTATGTAAATGTCTATTATATTTCTTGGCAGCACATACATCATTTGAGATTTTTTAAATTTATTAAATCTCAAATCTAGCGAAGTCTTCTAAACTCCTGACTCCATTAATGCCAAGATGTTTATATTTATTTTGGATTAAAGTTTTGTAATGCTTTTTGTGACATGGATCAAAATTACAGTTACAGTCTATAGGTGCGTGCACACTTTACAGTCTATACAGAGGCACTCATTCATTTCCAACGGGAGCCAGCGAATCATGGCGACAGCGGGCGGAGCTACTCTCTGAGACAAAATCTCCCAGCGACAGTTGAGATATGTTCAACTTTATGCTAATTTCCAGCAAGCGGGCAGTGACGGAGTTCGGCGACTACCAATGGCAGGGCAGATGTTCTCTGCATCTTGAAGTCCCTTCTCTTTTCTAGTCGCTAGCTAAGAACTCACTCGCTAGCTTAAATAAATTGACGAGAGAGAAACTTATAATTGTGGTGTCTGGGTTCCCCATTATTTATGATGCTTCTCTGGCTTCATGCAGAGATATAATTCTAAAAAAATGATGCATGGAAAGTTTCAGAGATCGTTGGGATCGCGGGTGAATGATACATGTATAACGTAAAACAAAGTCAATTTCTATTTTAACATTGACAAGTCATTGTCTTGGCATCGTCGTAAAACATTTTTAGTAGTGGAGTTACGCAAATACTAAATACTTATTCATATTTGCTGAGACGGATGTTTCCCTATACTGGTTGACTGGTTGTCGCTGGCATAGTTTAGGAAGATACGCCCTGCCCGCGTGGGCAGTGTGCACGCTAGTTTCGGCTCAGCGACAGCTCGCCAGAGATTGAGCGTTTTGCAAGTTGAGCGAGCGGACAGTGTGCACGTAGGGTATCACGTACCTTTTTGGCCACTAATGTGTCCTCTTCGTTCTCCATTGTTTCATAGCCTCCCTGAGCCACACATCTTCATCTTTCTGTCCTTTTTTCCGCTCTGTTGACTCGCTTCGCTCTCTCTCTCTTCACTCACACGCTGTCGAAGTATGCACACGTCACGTGGTATGCTCCATAGGGTATGTTCGTGTAGTGGACCCATGTGCTCACACTTGCATGTGACAGGGCAACCGGCCAATGAGACATGGTCATTGTATAGCGGTTTCATGCGGGCTCTAAATCGAACACACAGCCAATGGACGCATCTCTCCACAAAATAAACAGTATCACATTTTCGAACGTGAAATTGCGATAACGGTATTGAGTCAATATATCGTGCACCCGTAACACAAACACTATGATCCAACAAATGTTTTTTATTTAAATTATTCAGCAGAATGAACTCTTCACAATCTTTGCGAACTGAGCATATAGGCTTCTAGTAGGCCTGATCGAAATAATTTGAGCCAGATTGCAATTATTTTTATAGACAACAATCTTTTTGCACATTATTTTGATTCCAAAATCATGTTTCCATTCTAAATAAGGGATTTTGAAGCCAATGTTAGAAACGTCTCAACAAATACTATGCAAATTGTGTCCGTTTCCATGGGATGTCTGAGCATTTCACATCTCTGCGTAAAGTTATAGGCGCAGATCATTTACTGAAACTCGATTGCTTCTTAATTTCAGTATGTTTAAATTGAGTTTAGAATTGTTTTGCAGTGCACCATAATATAGCCTAATTTCGCAACATTATTATTTAATAGACAAATGCGTTTCAGTCGCTTATTTGTGGCATCAACTCTGATCGACCAAAGGAAAAAACACTTGTGTGTGTAAAATATTATGACTAATATTGGAAGTCGAATTTTGTCATTTCCAACCTGATTTCCTGAATAAATAATGTGCATTAAAATGCGTGGATATCAATATGTTGTGCCATTGCATATTAAACGTTGAAACACGTTTTGCTATGTAAGAAAGGCTATTTCAAATGACTAGGCTATTTCAAATAACCACGCTTTTCTGTGGTCTTCCTGGCCTCGTTGCACCATCGCTGTTTTTCTTTTAAATCTGGCCCGAGGACGTCTGCTTCGCCTTCGACATTTCAGAGTCATATGCTGGAGTTGCTGCCGGAGTGAGGGGCTTTTGAATCTCGCGCCACGCTTAGTCACATGACCTAACACTCAGTAATGTCTTAGTGTAAGTTTCCTAATGTAAGTTTCCTTGGCAACAGATCATATTGGTCACACAATATTAGGCTATTTAATATGCTATTAATCTGTTTATTTATTAATTTGGCATATTTCCCACCGGACATTTTGGCTGTTGTCGGACAACTGCACCTGATACCGGTGAAAAGCCGGCATTTGCCAGCTAACATAAACCTTGGCTCGGCCACTCAAGGACATTCACAGACTTGTTCAAAAGCTACTCCAGTGTTGTTTTGGCTTTGTGCTTTTGGAAACATCTGCATAGTATGATGCTTCCACCAAATTTCACTGTAGGGATTGTTATAGCCAGGTGATTTAAATGTGTGTATACAACTGAGGCTGGCCAGTTCAGCGGACACTAGTAGGTACACCGGAAATCAAATGGCTTGTTGCCTAAATGTTCATAATGATAATCAGCAAGCTCTCTGTTTAGCTCTGATATCCTAGCACCACCTTCTAACTAGCTAAGCCAGCTAGTGAAAACCACATTTCATTTGCTATCAGGTCATATACATAGTAACTACCTGCTTAGCTACTACCTAGATTACTTATTGCCTGCATGCCCAGGCATGTTATTAGTAAATGCAGCAAATCTAACATTTGGGAAAGGAATTTATTTTTGATTGCTTCTCAAAACTTAAATTAATGTTAACTTATAGCAGGAGTCTAACTTACTGTGGGAGGTTGAGCTAGCTTCAAGACGGGTTGACGTGCTGATGTCTGTTAATGGTGGCTACACAGCCAACACTAGAGATACTTGGATATGCCATAGAGTGACTATCGCAGAGACCAATAGACCATGGCTGATAGCCGATGTACTAGTAAAGGCCATATCATCCAATTTATCAGCTGTCCTTTATGATGGTTGTTCTAGAATGAGCAACTTAGTATTTTGCAGTAGAATCTACAGGAGGTGGACAAAACGAGGGAAACCCCTAACTATCAAGTACCTAATTCCATATTGCCATATTTTACACTTTAAAATAAGTTATGTCATAACTGTTTTGATCAGTGTTTTATGCTTGAAATAAACTAATAAATCCATTTACTGGTGGTGGAACAATGTATCGATGCAATGATTTGTGAGGCAACGATTCATTTGGGAAACGGCACTGGTTGGAACAAAAATATCCATACACATTCGGTATTTGTAAGAATGTGTTTTGAGAACAGTGAATAAAATGAACACCGGCCCAATGCCGGTGAATGTAGTTAGCAGTGTGTAAATCTGCGAATTGTAGCGACTACTATGGTGGTTAGGCTACGAGCGTTTGGAAACAATTGTTTTATCAGCAAAAAACACTGCCAAATCTACTAAACTACATTAACACCACAATGTCAAAGTACAACTCTTATTTTGACATTTTGTCATCTAATCTCCCCAAACCATGCTCCATTTTCTTGAGCAAGATTCAACAGAATGGAGTCGCCTGCTGAACGAGAATAGCCTATTTCAATTCACTAAGTTGAACACGGCACAGGATCTAAATGCCACAGAGATAATACTGTAGTCATGCAACACCTTGCAATGGAATTGTGCAAACTTATGTAACAAATGCACTGTTGTATTAACTTACTGGCATGTGCGTAACAGAAAAATAGTGCAAAAAGATGCTTCTGCACATCGTAGTTATACCATTTCCAACTGTTTTGAATTGAAATGCATAGCAAACAAGGCTTAGCATGCTACCTAACTGGAGTAATCAGTGAAATGTAGTGCAATAAGCTATTTACGCATAAACATAGCACTGGAATAAAGGATATAGGCTACTCCAGGCTCAGCAGAAGTTGAAAGATTCTCAAAATTGTAATCAAAAATCTATAATGTTTCTGTGTTACATTCTGTTTGGTGCTTTACTTTTGGGTGTCTGTTGAGAGGCGTGGGGGGGGGGGCAGAGGGAGGTGTCAATCTGCACTATGGTATGTGTGTGTCTGTATGAGAGAGGAAGAGAAAGGGTGTGTGAGGGTGTTTGAAGCAGGGAGGGTGTTAAGTTTCTGAAAACTATTGTTTTTGAGTTTCCATTTCTTCCCATAATTACATGCATATCAGTATGATTAATTCCTGCCAAATCACAGGTAGGCCTTTGTGTTCCATGTGTTATAATGATTAGAGGAGTATCAGGGACAGTTTAAAAAATATATATTTTATGGTACGACACTGTATTGTAGCAACATTAGGGGAAAGGCCAATACACTGAATTGATACAGTATCATATTGGAGCCATGCCCGAAGATTTACACCCTTACTGCACATCAAGATGTTCTGCATTTGTGTCTGCTAATTACTAAATGTAAATTATATCATAAGACATGGAATAGGAATGTCTGTAAAATATCCAAAATGGTGTGACATAATAATAATTCCATCAGATTGCAACATCTAAAATGCGGAATGTGTGAGCAATGTTTGCTGTGTCCTTGTTCTCGGCTCCATGATCTTTTTAGAATTGCAGGAAATTTGCCTTAAAAAAAAACCAAAACATTTCTGTCAGCTCCATGATAAAATTATAAACTGTTATCAAGATGGATAGGGGCCTTTAAAATTCTTAAATTCTGTGGGGAAATGGGCCAACGTCACGGCCACCACCTAAGACCCATTTATGATATTACACAAATATTCGATATTCGTTGATATTCCCCTTTAATAAAAGTTGTTTGATGCTTTAAGGCACTGTTGGATTAAATAATAAGGAACAAATAAGTAACTCAAGAGGGGTATTGACAAGATATATAAAAACAGAAATACAAAAACGTGTTCCTGATCTGACTCTCTGCAGCTGCTGGGTTTCCCAGTTCCAGCCGCTATAACGTTATTCCTCATGTTTGTCCTGATGTTTCTGAATGCATACTACCATGTTTCAACTATTTGTAAAGTGAAATTCATGTACAAATTAAAAACTGTTTTACTTGCACGACAGCACAGTGTGTTGATTAAACAATGCACTCTGGAGACAGTTATTTCAGAACTGAAACCCCACCGATATCCTATGTTGGATAATGCACTTACTAGGGCTGCACGATCAGTGCCTGAAATTAACTTTTTGGCTCACCAGCCAAGAGGACTGGTAGATGAAAACATCCACCAGCCACGCATATGTTTTACCGGCCAAAATAATAAATAGCCTTTTTGTGTCACACAGAACAACTCCTCACCACAGCCTGAGCATCATACTGTAGCCAGTCTCTTGAAACTCCTTTGTTTCCAAACCTCCGCTTCTCACAAAACATCCTTTTTTTATGTGATTCGGTCCCTCCCTATCTTAAGAATAATTTAAAGCAATTTCTTGAAATTCTAAAAAATGTCACATGAAGCAGAGAACAATGGCTCTGCACACACAGCAAACACATTCGGCATTTTAGATGAAGCAAAAATAATATATAATTATTGTGGCAACAAAATGTTCTCAGAATAGCCCATCAACAAAATTACGTGTCACATTGTTTTGGAGGTATTACAGAGACCCATGTCCTATGAAAGTTATTCAGGATCAAAACCACTTGCCCTATGTTTTCCTACAGCAGGGCTCGACAATAACGATGGCCAGATTTTGACTTCGATGGAACTCAGTTGCACTGTGTCTTCTGTCGTAAGTTCCCAGCTAGAGAGGACACGTGGGTATTTTTACTAAGGCACTGACAACTTTCGCAAACAGTCCCTGACCAGCCATGGCAATAGCAAACAGCACCTGGTCTGCATGACAGCCAAGCTGATGGCTGACAATCAGTCTTCAGGGCCCTTGGTCGTACTGATCAGGAATTTTAATGCAGATGCCCATTGGGTGATTGCACGACTTATAACAACCGCTTACCTAGTAACTAAGACGGACCAGCTGGTCACCTTGTTCCCTGGGGATGAATGAGTTAGTGTTTTGTTGACTTATCTTTTTATTCATTTTTATAATGTGGTGAAAGAAATATAAAGATATTTATTTGTTTCATAGGCCTATATCCAGATGTGGGATCAATCAATGTTAGAGTTTACATAGCTGGCCAAAAACAGAATTTGCATTTTACCTTATCGGTTGTGTAGTGTACAGTGCCTTTGGAAGTGGGTTTCTAAACCATTGCTTTCTACTTCAATATGATTGGGCTACATCTCCACATTACACGCTAAAAGTCTGTCAGATATTCAGTCATTCCAATTAATCCAATAAACCTTGATCTTCCAGAATCTGACTTTTTATCTGAACATAACCCAAAATCTAATAATGCTTAAGCCTGTTCTGTTATTTGTGTTTTATTCATGTTTTTAATTGCTTCAAAACATTGTTGAAAAATAAATGGCAATTACTCAAAGGGTATTGACATTGTTGTATATAAAAATTAAGATATCCGTAGCTTTTCGTGCATAAACTAAATCTGCAGTAGTCTGATGATTTGCTCAACAACCAACATTGTCAAAATGTTGCAGAAACCCCCGGCACGCAAATGCACGTTTGCAATCGTGAACACCCGCACAGAAACAAGATGTACCCGCGCGAACGTAACCTGCGATTATTATGGCCACCAGTGATGGATTTTCAAAACGCAAATGAAATAAATAAACTGTGATTATAAACCTGCACTCTTACCTTAAAGTAAATGACGTCAGATAACCAATGAACACAATTTTCAGAGATGCAAAGCAAGCAGAATCACATGGCCTACCTGTATGGACGGAGTTGATGTGGCCACGTCAAATGCAAATAATCATCCTTTGGCAAAGTGCTTCCCAACACACCTTTTCTCCTCAAATGTCGTGTTAAATTCCATATAATGTTTTATCTTGAAGGCAGCACCATGTTACAGCTATCTAACAAATAGTTGCCTAATCTAATAAACTATTCCTGTTTAAGTTCTTCGGTGCAACTCGTCCTGGCTGTGTTGTTCAGTGCATTTGACAAATAAACCTTGAAACTTGAAAAAGATATAACACCAGGTATTGCCTATTATTGTTCTGAGAATTATGCGTCAAGTAGATAACTAAATAACATTTTATATGACTCGGCTAATATTATCGAAGATATACTCTAAAATATACTTTTTACCAGCCAGCCATCCAACCAACCAAAACCGGAGAAATTTAAACTAGTGCTTCCCCCGTCACTAAACTGGTTATGCGCGTCCACCTTTGCGCGCATGATGATCACACACACAACTGAGGCGCGCAATTCATATTTTAGTTAAAATAACGATGTTTTTATAACAATAAATTATAAACTCAAACGTACAACGTGTCATAATTATTTCGCGCACCCATTCTTTTTCAATTGAAGTAATCCAAAAGTAATCATATTTTTTTTCAAAAGTATCTGTAATCCAATTACAATATTTTTGTTGGTAACGGATTACAGTTAGTTTTTTTGTAATCCGTTACTCCCAACTCTGGTTATATGTTAGAACACTGATTGATATATTATAATGTTTGGAAGAGGGAAACATACTGGCCCCAGTAAAAAAAAATTTGGGGCCAGTAAGCTTCAAACCCATTGGCCCCGCTTGACCAGTGGCAAACATTTTTTTACATTGAGCCCTGTACAGGTTGGCTAAAAGAAGGGGATCAAGAGGTTACTGATAGGGGCTTTTTAAGGTATCACTAGTTTTCCTATGTCTATTAAAAGGCTTTATAATTACCTACACTTATATTAAATGGCTCACTAGGTTAAAATGCATTTTCCAAAACTAAAAACTTGAATTTTATGAAGCAGTTACGGGGGTTATTGAAATGAGATATTATTACTTTATATTTAACATTTTATTAAAGGGTGTTGTCAGTGAAATGTTTAGGCTTTGTTGGTCACCTTGCTAACATAGTTTCCATTCGTGGCCTTTTACTCTGGGAGGGAAAGGATTACGCTATTTTGCCTTTTTCCATGATTTTACAGGCAAAATATGAGCCCATTATCTAGCTATGTGTCTAATTATTCACAAAACTAAAACACAAGTGGCAGCGTTACCACAGCTAACTTTTAAACGTATAGACAATGTAGCTTATAGTCACGGTAGAGTCTTCAGTCTGGGAGATTTCTCTCGCTTCAAATATCCTTACCGTTTCACTGTCAGTACTACGGTGCTAGCTAGTAGCTAACAGACAATTCTGCCCAAGATCCGAAGAACAAGTTTGTGAAGACCGGATGGGTTATCGGACAGCCAACTTCGCTCCTTATCCTTCAAAATTGAACATATATTTTCTCACCGAATTAATGGGTGATTTCAATGTAACGCAAAAGTCATTTTCTGCGAGCCATCATGACCAATTTTATTACACTACTGTTTTGGTACAAACATTTGCCCACGAGTGTGGGGGATAGCCTTCTGACATTTACTTGTCAAACGGAATATCTAATCAAGTGTTAATTTCAGATCCTGTGCACGATTAATCGAAATCATAAAATTGCGATTTGAACATGTACGATTTCTAAACCACAGAAAGCTATGATTTTGGCTTTTAATATTATTTTTACACCCAATTTTTACTGGTGTGCCATCTTCACTGTACTCATATTTGTATTAGTACTCATATTCGCTACTACATTACATGCAGAGGAGTGGGTGTAGTTCCCATGAACATGGGCTGAATGGCCGTCCGTGTGAGAAAAGAGCGAGATTTTTTTACATTTTCTCATTGTTTTCAGACCAGTGAGGAAGACTCTGGTAGAGGACCCAGACCAGTAGCAGAGTCTGGCAGAAATAAGGGAACAGGGGAGGGCCTTGACAACAGCCAGCCTCCTTCAAAGAACACTGGAGGACCTTTTTGGAAACTCATTTGCTACTGTGGACCTGGACCCAGTGAGAAAATCAGCAGAGATTTGGATAAAGAAATCAGCATGTACAGGAGGGTGCCATCCATTCCACTTAGCAGTAGTCCACTGAATTGGTGGAAGAACAATGAATATCTCTTTCCCTTGCTTGCCTCTTTGGCCAAAGCATACCTATCTATCCCAGCAACCTCAGTTCCCAGCGAACGGATATTTTCCACTGCAGGAGATATTGTAACATCCGTTCTATCGCCAGAGAATGTTGACCACTTAATTTTTCTTACAAAAAATATGTCCCTGTGAGGGCACATGTATGTTTTGTTGCATCAGGCATTTGTTTTTCATTTTGATTTTTGTAGTCTTGGGCCTATTGAGTGAACTTTTTGTTATATTAGGCGTCTTCCTAAAGAAAGATTTGCTACATTTTATTTAAATAAAATAAATCGAAAGAGTATTTTCCCATTTTTTTGTCGAATCGAGAATAATCGAACCGTGAACCTTGTATTGAATATCATATCTAATCGTGAGAAAACCATATCCTCCCACCCCTAATCCCTGCCCATCCCTAATTTGTATACAATTTATTAGGGCTTGATTTTAGAATCCGTTTCCCTACTAAAAAATAATGGTTCCGATTATTACTAAAAATGTTGGAGTCTGGGAAGCAAACAGCACGATCGTGTCGAATCATTTCTACAAGCGCTCTTACAACACGTCTTCCCCTGTGTTTTGCTATTTTAAGACAAATGTTTACAATTCAAATGTCTAGCCTTATGTCTCGAATCGGTCAATCAAACTATACAAAACCTTGTTCTGATCATGCCTGTCCCTTGTCCCAATTAAATAAAAGTGAGTTAAAGTGAGCATTCTTAAAATATCCCAATCCCATGATGACCCTATAACTAACAAATGTAATAGCCACAACCCTATAAAGTAATAACACGTGCTGGTCGGGAAGACCATATTAGCTGTGCAGGCACTCTGAACAGCAAGTTCTGACCAGTCAAAAGCATCAACGATGCAGCATAGAGCTTATCACACGTTACCGTTTTTCACTAGGAGATTCAGCTTATTGTGTAGGCTAATTCATCAAATGTAAATCTACAAATGTATTATGCTAAATAATTATTCACGAAATGAAATACTAAGGATATTGTTTACCAGTCACCAATTACCAATTCAACAAAGTTATTACAAGTTACTGTTTTTATTTTAGGAGAGAAAGAGAAATAAAATCTCACACACATCCTATCGTCTCTTTGAATTTTCTCAGTTTACAACCTTTTAGACATGGCTGCTATCAATCAATCAAATTTATTCATAAAGCCCTTTTTACATCAGCAGTTGTCACAAAGTGCTTTTACAAAAAACCGAAACAACAGTGTTGAATTTCAGTGGCTAGGAAAAACTCAACGCAGACGTGCTGAACAAGCAATGTCTTGACATGACAATCACCAAACGAGATTTCATAATGGATCTGGCCAGCCTCGGCAGCTCACACCCAGCAAGAAGGCACATGCCACATTTCCCCTGTTGCTTTACCCCGGTACCAGGGCTACACCAGTGATTTATGCTTATGTTGGCTCTAGACTTTCCTGTTTTGACTATACATTTGGTACCAAGGACTTGAGGGGCTCCGGTGAGGAGGGAGGAGTAAACTATCAACGCAATTTGGTTTTCTGGTTATGAAAAATGAAAGGCGATATTTTTCTGGTAGTAAAATAAACAATAAAGCCATGCTCTGTTTGTTTATAATACGGCATTTGAACTTGAGTAATAAAACTAATTTCTTCCTCAAACTCCCGTCACCGGCTTCTTCTCCACCTACACTTGTGGCACTGCAACTGTAAGCCAGTGTATTCATTATTTAGTTTATGTAGTTTGTCAAAACAATCTACCTTTAATTCAAGGATTTGGGAGAATTCTGAGGTAATTTTTTAGGTTCTGCAGGCTATGTCTCGGTCTCAGCACTTCGTTTCTATATAGAGTCAATGGCATCATACCACCTTCGGTTATTCCAACTCTTTCTGTTGTCTTTTATTCCCTGTACTATTGCTTTATTTTCTTTATTTTATCAGGGATCTGTTTGTTAGATCAGATGAAAACCATTACAAGAAGCCTAAAGTCTCAGTAAATGATAGGCTACACATCGCTATTCGAATAGCAGAACATGCAGCGTTTTCGCAGCACGTAACGTGTCAACCCGCAAACCCCTAAGTCCTAAAGTCCGGGGCTTGGCACCAAGTGAGAGCCGGGCCACTTGGCCATGGCCTAGTGGCTGACTGGCGCTGGCCCGTGTCAATGGAAACAGAAACATTTCTGGACTTTAGGGTAAAACACCAGTGTTTGGAACCAGTGGAAACAAGGCAACAGTGTCAAGTCCGCAAATGCACACGGAACAAGACCAATGAGTACTGTGTGCAGTGTAACCGTTTTGTTTGCCGATCCTGCTCACACAAATCCCCGAAGCTGTGTAGTGCCTGTGGGGCAGTTCAAGCAAGATGCATGAATGCATGGGCCCACATCATACAAAACAATCGACAAATGACTTTTCTATATATTATCAAATAGTCAATTTTGTTATTTATGTAGGCTACTGTAAATCATCCATTGATCATTCTTTTACTCTGATCGAACTTACAAATAAAATTAATTTTATCAACTTTATAAATTTTATTTCTACGAATAGGCTTTAGCCTATGTGTTATTAATTCTTTGAAATTTATTGTGTTTATCAAGCAACCGTGCTTTAGGCCTATGTTCGCTATTCATGTGTATATCCTTTGATTGTCGCAAACTAGTCAATAATGTCTCTTATTTTACCTTGTACATCATCCAAATGAATACTAAATTCTAATGGATTTATCTTTGAATAATTTAAGTGTAATTTTCATTTTGTACATTTGTAGGGGTAATTAATGAATCAAAGTACTATAGCCTGTGTTTTTAGAAATAATCATTCTGTGTATTTTTTTTAGTTGTTTTATTTTCGTATGATAAGACCTTCAATACGAACACATGCTTGTATTTTTCAAATTCATATAGTTTCTGCTTGGCTGTTTTACTAAGCCCCAAAACACATTGGCTCCACAATGCTTCTAGCATACAGTGCATATCATTCCCTCTTCATTATGTCCATGACACCCAAAAACATTTAGCCACTGAGCATCAAAACCATGTTTATTAGAAGATCTAGGAATCACATAAAAAATTAAAGCTGCAAGCAGCATTTAGCGGGTTTCAGCATTAAGCAAGTAGTAGCCAGATTGCCTTATTTTTTCAATAGGACACATATCCAACTCATGTCCATAGCTGTAAACAATATTACATATATGGTTTTTCCTTTTCACTAGTATCCCCATGTGGCCAAATGGAAAGATCTTTGGTATAAACTAAACTCACAACGCTGATAATGTCTACCAAATGTAATCACACTCATTTGATGCTATAGAAGTAGCGTTAGAAGCATTTTTCACAAATTCAGAATTGCTGAAAAAACATTACGCCCGACTAAATGGGTCCCAATTGCAAATATGTTCCTTGGGAGGAGATGAACTTACATACCTCTTTTCAAGATTTTATTTTAAACGGGTTGAGCATGGTGAGCTTGCAAATGTGGGAAACCTCAATAGCGCCAGTGTGGTTGACAAAAAAATCTTTGCAGTCATTATTGTCATATCATCTTTATTAACATATGCACCAAGTAGAATTATAATACCATTATCCTTGTAGGAGATGTCTATATATGTGCAAAACCACACCCCTGCACATGTTCATCTGTCAATACTGGCCATGTTTTTCACCATACTGGCTTGATTTTACATAGATGACAAATGTGAAAGTACGTGAAGTTCGGTCCTTAGGTGCCAGAGGAGATGCTTTTCAAGTGTTTTTCACAAATTCAAAATGGCCGCCAAACCATTAAAGCGAAGTTGATGAGTCCCAATGGCAAATATGTTCCTTGTGAGGAGGTGGACTTATCTATCTCTTTTCTAGGCTGTAACTTAAACGAGGTGAGTATGGTGAACTTGCTAATGTGAAAAACCTCAATAGCGCCACCGTGTGGTTGATAAAATAATCTGTGCAGTCATTTTATCTGTATCGTCCTTGTCAACATATGTGCCTAGTAGAATTATTATACCATAGTCCTTGTAGGAGAGGTACGCATCAATGTGCAAAACCACGCCCCCACACATGTTCATTGGTGAATAGCATCCATGCTTTTTGACATGCTTGCCTGGCTGATATAACTTTTGAAGACCTTGGCCTCTAGATGCCAAATATCAAAGTAAGTGAAGATCGGACATTTGGTGCCTGAGGTAATATTTTTGTGTTTTTCAAAAAATCCGAAATGGCGGAAAATCCATCATGGCGGACTTTATGGGTCCTACAAAAATATCAAGAGTTGAGAAATGTTGCCTAACTAGCAATGGCCACAACACAAACATAGCAAACGCCATTGCATTAAATTAGTAGTTAAACGTTTTATTTTTAGTCAGTTTAATAGCACACTATGTAGGCTATGATCTCTATTTTTAAGTGAGATTATCTACGCTGTTTACTCCCATGTTTGAAAATCAGAAATCAACCATAATTGCAATATTTGTCAAAGAAATCACAATTCAGTATTTTATCCAAATCGTGCAGCCCTACTACCTAGCTAGCTAAAGTTAAGCTAGCTAGCTATGCCAAGGTATCTAAATGACCAGCCTTAGTCTGAGCATACCTCACAAACATGAACTAACTTTGCTAGCTAGCTACACAAACTTATACACCCAAGTTTATGGTACTGTAGCCACATTTGAGCTATGATCAGGCAACCACATATTTTGCTGGATGACATTATTGTTAATTACTTTAGGATGAAAGTGTGGGTGAAGCAGAGAAAGTGAAGTCTCGGGAACACATTCTTTTTAGTATATTCAGTGCTTGACTTCCGGTACTTTCAATTTTAAGCAAACAGCGTTGCGGTTCCTTTTTTAGGCAAGCCTTATTAACACATACATTTTGATGAAGTATCTTGAGGTGTTATGTTGAGAATATCTCAACTTCATCTCCATGGAATATTATGTTGTTTAAGTTAAGAGTTCAATTAATGAATTAAATGATTCAAATTGATAATAAGTGTAAAATAGAAAACCCTGAACTTTAACTCAATTTTTATTCAGTTTAATAGCACATTATGTAGGCTATGATCTCTATTTTTAAGTGAGATTATCTACCCTTCTTACACCCATGTTTGAAAATTGCAGATCATTACTGTAATTGCAATATTTGTCAAAGAAATCGCGATTCAATATTTTATCTAAATCGTGCAGCCCCACTGTTTACATAAATATGATGCAATGCACATCATTACTTTTTAATTAATGGTTATCAAAATATTAGCTACTATAAATATCAGTATCATCTTTTCATGAAGATGCTTGCTTATTTGATGGGACAATAGCATGAAAATAAAATAATTGCGTTAATATATTTGTTTACATAAATTTGGCGCAATACAGTACTTGCACTAGTTGGTTAACTGTGTCACTGCTAGCAAGCGATTAGGCAGGCGTTTACTGTTGACAAGCCATGTTCGTATGGCTTCTCTGTCCGTATTCACGGACTATGTCATGGACGTATTGTGTGAATGGTTTCTCCCTCTTCACAACATGATAGGCAGTCGTAATTAGTTTTTCAATTTGGCTATGTGCCACATCATTCATTCGGAGCAGGCAGATGTTTATTGTTGCAGGTTGTCAACAGCCTGTTTGGCCGTAATACACGTGACATGCTGCAGGGACTTAAGAGCAGGTTTTCGCTAGTTGTTAGTTTCCTTAATAAACGACCCTGCTTTATCAGCTTTCGTCAGGAACACACAACATGAACGGGAGTACGTGTCCCTTGCCATTATCGTTTGACCCATGGAATCTGTTCTTTTCACGAAAGCAAAAATGATCGCATTTTCTTTGCCTCGTACGATACCATGTTTGGGTCCTGCTGTAGAATGCACTATGAACTATGATTGGTCAAAACAGATTAGCCACCGAATATTATTGGTCAAAAAGACAACACCCTTACCGTACCAAAAGGAGGGGGGAGAAGAATTTGTACAGACACATTTTAATGCGAGAGCAAGCGAAAATCTAAGTGGGAAGAGAAAAGCAAATGTTTTAATGCGATAGTATTCATTTAAATGGGGAAATTCAGCACTGGCCCATACATTGCAAAAACTGTACACCCTAAAACAAATTCTACCAAATCTAATATTTTGTATGGCCTCCATGATTTTTAAGGACAGCACCACACTCTTATTGACATGGAGTGAACAAGTTGGTGACACTGCCACATCTATCTTTCTCCATTCTTGGAGAATGAGCTCTTTCAGAGCCTGGATGCTGGACAGAGAATGATGCTAGAACTGTCTTTTCAGAACTCCCAATAGGTGTTCTATTGGGTTGAGGTCAGGTGACATACTTGGCCACTGAATCATTTTCACCCAGTTCTTCCTCAGAAATTCAGCAGTGGCCCAGATGTATGTTTTGGATCATTATCATGTTGAAAGAGTGCACGGCGACCCAGGGTGCGGAGAGATGGTAGCATTTTCTCTTTCAGTATTTCACAGTACATCTGTGAATTCATTATGCCCTCAATGAAGTGCAATTCCCAGACACCTGCAGCACTCATACAACTCCACAGAACAACACTGCCACCGCCATGCTTTACTGTGGGTACCATGCATTTTTCATTGTACTTTTCCCCCTTGCGACGCCATACAGTTTGGACGCCATCAGTTCCAAAAAGATTGACCTTTGTCTCATCTGACCAACGTATGGAGTCCCTATATTCTTCACTTGTCAACATGGGCCCTGACAAATGCTAAACAGGCTTTTCTGTGCATGGGCTTTAGCAGTGGCTTCCTTCGTGGACGACACCCTTACATGCCACTCCTGTGCAGCATATGTCGTATCGTGTCACATGAAACTGTCACCCCAGTTCGGCTTTCTGCAGCTTCAGCTAGCTGTGATGAACTTGCATGGCGATTTTCCTCAACTCTTCTTAGGACAAGATGCTCATCTGAAGGTGTTAGCTTCCATGGACGGCCTGGACGTCTCAGAATGCTCACCACAAGTCCATCCTTTTTGAATAACTTTTGCTACTGTATTCCAACTGATTAGCAATGCTTTACTAATTGTCTTGTAGCCCTGACCTTTTTTGTGTAAAGAAATTACTTTCTTTCTCAAGACTTGACATTTCTATTCCATGTGCTGCCATAATTGTCAGCATTGACTGAGAGGAGATCGTATAGGTTAAATACCACCCTTAATTTTCAATTATCTTGCAGCAACCTGTGTGATGATTGGTTAGACTCATTTGTTGTTGAATTCCAGTTAATTAGCATTTTACCAAGTTTTATTCCTGAAAGCGTCATCGGGGTGATGATTGACCTCATTTTTGCACCATGGTCTGAAATCACTTTTTCAAGAACTTTCAGTTTTGTTTTTATGTACTGACCAATCTCATTTGCAACCAATGAATCGGAGTTGCTGGAATATTTTATTTTATAGGATCCCATACAAAGTATTAATTCTAAAGAGAGACAGATGATTTTCTGAGACATCTGTTGGGGTGTACACATTTAAGCTGAGTACTGTAGCTCTGTGTGGGTGAATGGGTTTGAGGGTGGCAATGGCAAAAGAATTGTTCACCATGTTTAGGACAATTTCACTATGCCACAGCATGCATCCAAGGTGTTTTTCCACAGGCAGCTTAACTTATCAGATCAGCTTTTTTTTTCGACATGCTTTTCATGTAGCACTTGCACTTGCGAGGAGTTTCATTGCATGTATGAAACTGGACAGTGTTAAGGAAATGTGCAAGCTATAATAGGCAAGTTGTACAAAATGATTGCTGAATTGGACCTATTTTAATCAGATTAGCTCTGAAAAATGTGATTGTTCAGAAAACCAAATACTGGAAAAGATGTGTATACACAGCCTAAAGACTGAAAGTTGCAAAACACAGACGTTGCAGAAACATTGTAGCCTTATTCCAGTAATGAAAACCAATATCAATAATATCAGACCCAGACATCAAGATTATAGCCTAACGTGTACCAGAAGGAGAGAGATGGAACAAGGGACTGTAGGTGAAAGAATGATAAGAAAGGGTGCCGGATGGGAGGAAAGAGGGATGAAGGAAAGAAGAGGAAATGGTGAGTAAGAGTGCATCTACGGTGAGTGACAAATCACCATGGCAACACAGCTATCTCAACCAGTTAATCGTGTGTGTCTGACAGAGAAACACAGCCCTCACATTGTCTTCAGGCAAGATCATTTCTAGAATGATTTCTAGAATCATTTCTAGATTAAGATCTAGAAATGGAGACATCTGGAGGCTATCGTTAGAATGTGTCTAACGATAGAAAATTAAGATGTCTTTAATATCCACATTTCTTGGGATATCCCTCTTATCGTAAACTTGACAGAATTATAATCAGATTTTCTGCCTTCCTGCCATGGACATTTCAGCCGATGCTGTGGCCATTAGGCTTAATCTTATAAATATAAATAACCCTTTCACACAAACAATCACGTGGCAACTGTCAAAAGACAGCTGTGAATCCATGTACAGTGCAAAACGTGGCACAACGTAAAGTAGACTTTTTTCCCAGATTAGAGCTGTGGGCTACTAGCGAACGCAGCACATTACTATTTAGTCAGCTATGTAAAAATCAGGAAATATGTTGAACTTGCTTTTAAAGATTAGCACAAACTACTTACATGTTCAATCAGGCTCTGCTGACTTGACAGATCCTGTTACCAAGGTAGTTAAGATGCAAAAAGCTACTGCTCTAAAAACTTGGGTCAGTCTGGCTAATAATGGCTAAACCTAATGATAATTTGTAAAACTGTATGGAGAGAAACGTTGCTGCACACTGGACTCATCGCTGTAACATGTTTTGCATGCTTACCATGGCTCTGTACATATGTAATCAATTTTTGACTGACTCCTGAGTTTTTGTTTACTGAACAAAGATGCATTGCTGTAGGCTGTATGCCAGATGTGACTACACCGATGTTGGTAAAATAGATGTCAGCTGAATTGTCGGCATGATGCGCAAGATCAATTTAATTGGGAGGAGATTTCAATAAATTGTCATTCTCATGTTTTATTTCTATTTAGTACTGTTAATTCACCCATGAATGTTTCTGCACATTCATAGCAAAAATTGCATTGCACGCAAAATCAAAATCATCAAGAAGTTTCAATCAAAAGAAGTTTCAAATGTAACAACAATACTTGTGATAAAGGCAGTATAGATCTCTGATCAATTCCTTCCAGCCAGATAATCATATCTTGTTTGGGGATTTCAGAGGTCTTGCACTTAACGTAAAGGGAAGCAAAATTATATTAGGTATGATATCATTAATGTAACCATAACAATACCAGAAAACTCTGCTATAAAATTTAAATGTGAAGCAGAAAACCTTACCTCCAAAGAGGGTTTAATGTTTGACATCAGCTAGGAACAAGCTTCATCTAATGTAATTCTGAAAATGTGCATCATTCATCTATAATTGACACTTCCATAACAACAAAAAAAATGTTTATCCGAACTTCACCCATGGTCCTGTGGATTCATTTATATATTTAATGCTTCAATGTTTAGAGATGTGAATGTAGTTTATATGGAAAGAGATGACAGCTTGTGCTGAAACAGCATTGGGACAGATTCCTATGCCAGAAACGTCAGATTCTATCAATTTATTAGGTGAACTTTTGCCACACACAGATATGCAGAGGAAAATGGTGTGTGCTCTGAAAAGTGGATATGAACTTTCAGATAGGCAAAGGCTAGTATTTTTGCTGTATCGCGTAATCTGGCCAAGAAGATCGAATGTCTCAGCCCGAGTGACTGACTATCCATTGTTAAATAGCGTACTGGTTAAAAAGGCAGACTGCCACCCAGTGAACCGGGTATCAAAAATGGCCAGGGACAAGAAATATTAGCTGAGGATAAGCTGGCTGCAAGCATCAGAAACTACATACCGTAAACCAAACAAAAAAGCCAAAAGGAAAATTCAGCCACATCGGCTGAACTGCCGCAGAGTTAGGATATTCACCACAAATGCCATCCTGTATACAGACCTTTGAAATGCAGAGCTTTAATCGTGGTATGGAACGCAGTATGAACTATTGTGACTTAATTCTTTGTGTAAGTTTTTTTCACATAGGCATCACACATCATTCGTAATGCATATATCACAGTGATTCTTCCGTACATATGTAATGATGCGTCGGCAGTTGTTGGACACCTGTCGTTGCAAGAAAGGCAATCTACAGTACTTGAAAGAAGGGATAAAACTCCCATTCCATTCAAGGTAGCTAGGACTGCTGGCCAGAACAAAACTTGAATAGAAAGCTAGCTGATGGATGCAAACAATGTTCTCCCCTAACAAACATGTAGATATTGATACGAAATCATGTTTTTAACTGGGATAGCTGGCCAGAAGAATGCTAGCAGATGATTGATGGAAAAGATGTTCACAACCGTAAAAAACATATCAAAACGATATCCGTTTCATTTAGGTTGCTTAGTAACATGGTGTCATAATTTCACTACTTAGAATTTGTAATACCTTTTTTGATGTTGGTCCTTGTGTGGAACCGGTGCATTCAACTAATGCAGGCTTAGTAAATAACTGCTCATCAAGCCCCCTCCCTGGCTCACCACAGTCTATTCTACCCATGGGCCGACTGAACTAGGCTTGCCTAAGTTTTTCTGTCTTGTTAAAGGAAAGGTTTTCTATTTTTGATCCTGGGGCCTTTATTCAGATTATCTAGCCTAATGCTGGACTGTGGAGACATTATTTTTTGGAATTAATAGAGTTTTGAGAGTTTACGATTTTTCCTGCGGTCTCTCTCTAGGCTAAAATAGAACTAAACGGGGCAACCGATGTAGCATTCGAAAATATGACACATTAGGTTTTCCAAAATGGGAAGGCCACGGTGTATTAATATAACATATCTCTGTATGTTCTCCTGAAAAATTTGTGCCAAAACGAGCTTTGTCATTGGTTATGTTCTACGTGAAATCGAACTCTTTTTCATAAACAATGCACTACCTCACAACATCTGTAAACCTCCGCACTCGAGCTAACAGCGCGGTGCTGTTTCAAAACAGCTGAACTACGATGCTGACCTCATTGGAGTTTGTTAGCTAGCAACAAGAACAATTTACGGACATGTAAATAAATATTTAGGGAATATGCAGTCCCCTATTGTTAATAAAATGAAATCTAGCTAATTGTCTAAAAGACAGGCCGTCCTTCCGGAATGTTATCAGTCAGGGAAAATACCTGACATGGCTGTTCCCAACAGTATGAAAATCGTGCCAATGCTCCGTAGTAGTAATTATTTCAGTACCTCCCCATACTATTCATGCAGAACAGGACTTACGACAGAATTATCCAAATAGCTATTACATGCCTACTTAAAGAATTGAGAGTTGAAGGTTTCCAAAACTGCAGGGTTGGTAAGAGCTTGAAAGTGAATGCCATCTGTAGCACGCGCTGGAGCCGATTCAGCCTCCTCCACGAACACATCAAGGTTTTCGATGGCGTTAGGTAGCAATACATCCCACTCCTAACGTGAGCTACAGTTTAGTAAACACAGACGGTTGCCGGATAAATCCTCCGCACAGACAGATTCGCATCAGTTTAGTAGCAGCTAATACAACTTGCTGGCATTTTTGTTTGAGCTCGTTGGCTATAATAGCTAACGTGAGCTACAGTTCTGTAAACAAAGCCAGTTACGGATACAGCCTCACAGATGGATTCATCCGCGGGAAGCTGCTTATACATTTTCCAGAAAGAATAAACAGCGATAACCATTGAAACAATGCTCGTTTTGACACATTGTTTTCGGAGAACATACGGAGACCTATATCAATATTATACCCTGGCCTTCCAGTTTTGGAAAACCGAATGTATCATATAATTTTGAATGCTGTATCTGTTGCCTCATTCACTTCATTTTAGCTGGGAGAGGCTTCCTTTGTAAACTCTCAAAACTGTAAAAAAATAAATAAATAAACAATGTCTCCACAGTCCAGGATTAGGCTAGATAATCTGAAAAAATGCCCCAGGATCAAAAATAGCGAACCTTTCCTTTAAATACAAACATTTGAAATTTGAAACACTTGAAATTGCATGTCACAGTTAACAGGCACTTGCACACCTGCATTCAATGAACAGTGTGTTTGTGTGTACCGTGTCGTTGGTAGAGTATGGCGCCTTAAACACAAGGCTTGTGTTTTTGGTTCCCACTGGGACTTTTACAAAATGTGTGCACTTACTACATGAAGTTGCTCTGGAGAAGAATGTCTGCTAAATTACTTAAATGTAAATTTTTTCTCAATCGCGGTTGTTTCCCTTTGTGTGTCAGGGCATTCAAATGCGGGTGTGTGTGTACGTGTGTGTGTGTGTGTGTGTGTGTGTACGTGTGTGTGTGTGTGTGAGATTACGTGTGTTTGCTTTGTGATTCCCAATAAAGGTCACAAGTAATGTAGGTTGAGTCAAAACACAACCAGCTCTGACACTCCCAGACACCTGGATGAACATTACTGCAGCTCCGGGCAGGTGAGGTCGCTGGTGCCCGTGAGGTCGCTGGTGCCATTCCCGTGGCTTAGTAACTAGCTTCTGTAGGCTTCTGTAACTAGCATTGTGAGTCAACGGTAGCTTTGAGTAATGCAAGAAAAGAAAACAATGGCGTCATCGATTTTCCTCTCATCTATAATTATAACAGGCAAAGCTGTGTTGTGGGGGGTGGCTGGTGTGCAGCTGCAAAAAACGAGGGAAGATAGAATCCTGGAAGAGTGGGAGGAAGAGGGGGATGAGCGGAAGAGAGACTCTGGATTGACAGGAAACATGGAGAGGGAATGGGGGCTTTAGAAATGTGGAGATGGAGAGCCTACACAAGATAGCAGAAAAAGACTGTGGCTTCAAAGAGAGGTAGCAACAGAATAATAGCACGGGAGACAGAAGACCAGGGCGAGGGAGAAGAAAAACGTAGAGGTTGTTAGTGAGCTTTGGTCAAATTACAAAACACACACAACTGTTTTATTACACAAACAAAATGTCGGCCCTTCTCATATTTTTCCGTGATTTCCTATACATGATGACTTCCATTCTTTGCTGGTATAGTTAAACAAGAACACACCCATGCCACAGAGCTCTCATTCGCAATCATCAGTTAACACAAACACACCTAGATACATACAAGCCTCTGATACAGTCTGATACACACACACACTGTCATAGTCACTCACACAGCTTCTATCAGGCCTATGGGGGTACTAATGATATCACATTTCTTTGTCGCTAGTCTAGCTAATGTTTACTTGATCCAAGAGGATGCAGTCAGCACATACCCAGCTCTCTCCCACACACACATACCTGTACATGCTCTGAACAACAGATTTAGGAAGAAATTGTCTCTAATTCTTTGCCACACACACAACTTGTTGATTTATGCGCTGTAAGTTTATGTGGAAAAGAATGTTTTCTGCTAAATAATCATTCAAATGTGATAGTCCATTGAGTGTAGTGTGGGGGTGTGAGTCTGTGTTGTGACAGATAATTTTCATTGAACGTATAGCTTTCCCCTCTCCTGATGAGTTTGTAATAAACACCTGCAGAGAGGGACACTAATAATATAGTGGGCATAATAATGACCAAAATATATTCTGTGTGGATTTAGGTTTGCTTCTCTCTAAAAGACTACATTAGCCAGATTTGTCTCTAGAGGGGATTGGGTTTGATTTGGGACTAAAGGGGATTTGAATGGGAAGGATTCAGCTTCACCATAATACATGGGATGGAAACCAAGCCATATCTGTCTGACCATATGCAGAGTATTGTTGCTACAGGGAATCTGTCTTCCTCTCAGTCTGTTTCTGTGTGTCTCTTTGTCTTTCCAGCTCTGTCTCTCACTCTTTCTGTTTGTCTTTTAGTCTGTCTTAGTCGCTTTCTGTCTGTGTGTCACTGTCCCTCTCTCTGCCGCCAGGGTCCAGTGCTAACTTTTCCAATGGCTTCTTGTGTCACTGCTAGCAAGCGCTTAGGCAGGCGTAGTTAACATGACACTTACTGTCGACAGGCCATGTCCGTATGGTTTCTGTGTTGGTATTCAACAGACTTTCATGGACATAGTCCGTGAATGGTTTCTCCCTCTTTACAACATGATAGGCGGTTGTAATTCAATTTGGCTACGCGCCACCTCATTCATTCGGAGCAGGCAGGCGTTCATTGGTGCCACGGCAGCCCGTTGTCAACAGCCCGTTTGGCCACAATACACGCGACATGCTGCAGGGATTTAAGAGCAAGTTTTCGGGAGTTGTTCGTTCCCTTAATAAACAACTCTGCCTTATCGGCTTTCGTCAGGAACTCACAACATGAACGGCAGTAAATGTGTCCCTTGTCGTTATCGTTTTTGACCCATGGAACCTGTTCTTTCCACGAAAACAAAAATGAGCGCATATCCTTTGCCTCGTACGATCTCATATTTGGGTCCTGCTCTAGAATGTGCTATGATTTATGATTGGTCAAAATTGACGGCCCATCGAATTATATTGGTCAAAAAGACGACACCGGTACTGTACCACACCGAGGGGGGAGAAGAAGCGCCACAGACGCATTTTAATGCGAGAACAAGTGAAAATCCAAGCGCGAATAATGACAAAGATGACAAGCAAACGTTTTAAAACGATGCTATGAATTTTAATGAGGAAATTGATCACTGGCCTTATGGGCCAGTGACTGTCTTTGTCTACTGGCCCAACGTTAGATCTTACTGGCCCCGGGCCAGCAGGCCATCGTTAATGTTGAACCCTGGCCTCTCTGTCCCTCTCAGAAAAATGATTCAAAGTTTAAGAAAAATTGTATTTTGCCTTATTTCATCATCAAAACCTACATACAGTGGATATAAAAAGTCTACACACTCCTGTTAAAATGCCAGGTTCTTGTGATGTAAAAGAATGAGACAAAGATAAATCAAGTCAGAACTTTTTCCACCTGTAATGTGACCTATAACATGAACAATTCAATAGAAAAACAAACTGAAATCTTTGAGGGGGAAAAATAAAAAACTCACAATAACCTGGTTGCATAAGTGTGCACACATTTACACTAATACATTGTTGAAGCACCTTTTGATTTTATTACAGCACTCAGTCTTTTTGGGTAGGAGTCTATTAGCATGGTACATCTTGACGTAGCAATATTTGCCCACTCTTTGCAAAAGCGCTCCAAATCTGTCAGATTGCGAGGACATCTCCTGTGCACAGCCCTCTTCAGATCACCCCACAGATGTTCAATTGGATTCAGGTCTGGGCTCTGGCTGGGCCATTCCAAAACGTTAATCTTCTTCTGGTGAAGCCATGCTTTTGTGGATTTGGATGTGTGCTTTGGGTCGTTGTCATGCTGAAAGG
>JACXGI010007678.1:0-36361 GCA_016801175.1 Esox masquinongy
CAGCAGTCTTCCCCATGATTGTGTAGCCTACAGAACTAGACTGAGAGACCATTTAAAGGCCTTTGCAGGTGTTTTGAGTTAATTAGCTGATTAGAGTGTGGCACCAGTTGTCTTCAATATTGAACCTTTTCACAATATTCTAATTTTCTGAGATACTGAATTTGGGGTTTTCATTAGTTGTCAGTTATAATCATCAAAAATAAAAGGAATAAACACTTGAAATATATCAGTCTGTGTGGAATGAATGTATACATTATACAGGTTTCACTTTTTGAATGGAATTACTGAAATAAATCAACTTTTTGATGATATTCTAATTATATGACCAGCACCTGTATTTAGCCTCTGTGAAAAAGTATATGTTCAGACACGTCTTCCCGAAGTCACCCTCCTTTTGGAAAATTTGGTTGATCGAACTGTCCGTTCACTTACTGTAACTGTACAGTTTCCTCTGTGGTTGTGGGTGGCACTGTGGCTCCTCCCTCTCCACGCAGAGCCGGACGCAACATGGCGTCCAGACAGCCCAGTCACCCGGCCTAACGGGCTACACTCATCACGCGGAGCAGAGGTCATATGATGGATCATCACTCTCCGTCTACCGCTGTCCCTCTCTGCCTCTGTCCCTGTGTCCATCAGGTTCTACCCTGCAAGCCTTTTGCATACTGTATACAGAGGAGTAATGGAAGGACCATGGGCGAACCGTAACCTAACTTTAGGGGTTAAAGTTAGGTTACGGTTAAGATGGAGACAAACCCAGTCGTGTTCATAGAGCACGCACCTGTTTGAAACCTAAGCTCTGTCCTCATAATAGAGGCCACTGGTCTCTTCCGTCGTGGCGTCATTTGCCAAACGTCAATCTGTAATAATAATCTGACGGGAATCTTCCGAAAATGTCTGAAAGCCAACTGTTCAGATTAAATTGCATAAATATATAGTATAGTTCACCTATACTATATATGTAGATGAAGTTCACCTATACTATATATCGAGATGAAGTTCACCTATACTATATATCTAGATGAAGTTCACCTATACTGTATATCTAGATGAACTTCATCTATACTATATATCTAGATGAAGTTCATCTATACTATATATCTTGATGAAGTTCACTGAAGTTCATCTATACTATATATCTAGATGAAGTTCACCTATTCTATAGATCAAGTTGAAGTTCATCTATACTATATATCTAGATGAAGTTCACCTGTACTATAGATCAAGATGAAGTACACCTATACTATATATCTAGATGAAGTTCACCTATACTATATATGTAGATGAAGTTCACCTATACTATATATCTAGATGAAGTTCACCTATACTATAGATCTAGATGAAGTTCACCTATACTATAAATCTAGATGAAGTTCACCTATACTATAGATCTACATGAAGTTCACCTATACTATATATCTAGATGACGTTCACCTATACTATAGATCTAGATGAAGTTCACCTATACTATATATTTAGATGACGTTCACCTATACTATAGATCTAGATGAAGTTCACCTATACTATATATCTAGATGAAGTTCATCTATACTATATATCTAGATGAAGTTCACCTATACTATAGATCACGATGAAGATAACCTATACTATATATCTAGATGAAGGCACTAAGTGTAAGTCCCTCTGCATTTGAGCATCTGCTAAATGACTAAAATGTCATAGACTAAAATGAGCTCCTTTATTCTGATATTGTAACTGGTGTATTGCATTCTCTAACAGTCTTTTCTTAGTTGAAAATATAATGAGTTTGTTTTTCTTTACTGTGTTCATTATTGTTCTCTCTCACGCTAGATGTATTTCATCATTGGTGTTTCAGGACATCGCACATTGTGTTGTCGTGGGTTTTCTAAAGGGACATTTCGGGTAAAGCCTTGTGAGTCTTATTTTCCAGTTTCCATGCTGCTCTTTTCAAATCTGTGTCCATGTGGAATGAAGGAATTATTTTGTAAATGTTGCCATGGTGGTTTATGTTGGTTTACACCAGCTGTTGCAGCCAGGACACACTGGAACACATTGGCCAATGTAGGACTGTGTGTGTGTGTGGTGATTCATACCTTCCCTGTGTTGTCATGGGCGTTGCTACAATGTGGTCACAGTCTATAAAGCAGGTTGTTAGAAACAACGTTGGGACTGCTATGCAAAGTAAAGGTTTCTAAAAAAAAACACTAGCCATTCATTTAGATAAGGGTTATGCATCTGTGGTATTTATTTCTGTGTTTATGGTTAAGTTCAGTCACAGTAGCACTGGAATTCAGACATCCACATCACATCCCCTCCATTATGCTCTAGGGACATCAGTGAACCTCATGCAAAGAGATGCATTAGTAGTAATGTATATTGTGTATTAGCTGTACTGATAGCATCAATCAATAGGTAAAGTCTAAAAGCATGACATCACAGCAGCTAAGGCGATGTGCCCTATATACAGTATATTAACCTCTCTATTTAGATGTTCCAATGATGTCCACAGTGTAGGTCAAACTCTTGATTAATGTGACCCATTTTTTTTTTTTCTGTGGAAGATGAAATCTCCCATAGTCTTCTTTAATAAGATGGGCTTACACTCATCCATAGACAGTCATCCTGGCCACAGAAGTATATGACGGTGTGACTGCCTAGCATGTGTAGGCATGCCTTTATTATCCAGTCACTAATATTAATGAGCTGGGTATCACACGTTTGGAGGAATAGTCCTCCACATCAGACAATAATTATACAATGACCTGTTACAATGGACAGGCTTATCAGCCACACAATTAATGACCTGGCTCTTGTCTCCCGCCATGGAATCCATTTGTGGAAATGGAGTTTCATGAAACTAGCTGAGTGATTTATGACGCCACTGAACTGTTAGAGTAACAGGTGCGTCCGCGGACTCTATCTGCTGCTGATGAATGTATCATGCTAACCCGCTGAGAGTCAGAGTCTCTGCTTTTGCTGAAGAAAATCAGCGTAACTTGGATTAGTGGGAGGAGGGGGATGGGGGTGCTGTGCCGTTCAGCTGCAGTGACGTGTAACGCTGTTGTATTGGCTTTAGTGTGTGTTCTTGTTTGTGTATGTGTGTGTGTGTATGTGTGTGTGTGTGTGCGTGGACTGTAGCTATGTTGTCCGTTCTGTTGCATGGTGTGTGTTTGTACTACTGTGCCTGTAGATTAGCTAGGAGACAGTCTCATCCCAAAACCATGGTAACGTACTTCAGAGGCGTGAGGATGACAGTGAAACAGCTGAGATTAGAAAAGATTTCTGTGGACCAGGAAATGGATTTCTATGGAGCAGGAAATAGATTTCTATAGACTAGGAATGGAAATTAGGTTTGGTAATGTTATGTTGAATAATAATAAAAAGGAATTACTGTGTGTACCAATTACAAAGCTATGTAGAGACTGTGTGTATCTCACTAATTCAATCAATTTCATTTTTTTTTAAATGAATTTCTAAATTTTATTTCATATGCACTCTCAATTTCATGTTATCCTAAAAGAAAATCTGAGAACACTTGTCTACTCAGGGCCTCATCCCTGTCTTCTATCACCATTACAGTACACCATGAAATCTCAACCGTCATTCTGTAACATTCGAGTGTCAACGGAGCAAGTATGAAAAGCAGCAGCTGACAGGCAAGCATATGGTCGGCATCACGAAGACGAAACAGGAGATGATGATGTCATTCACGGCACCGTAGTAGAGTGATCTATGTGTCCCGCCCATGTGCTCCATTCAGACGTGCGGTACGAGTGTGGTTAGATAATAGCGGGAGAGGAAAAGACACGCTCACCTCTCCTGGTCTGTCGGATCTTGGGACTCAGCATGGCTGTCATCGCTGGAGGACCACGCTCTCCCCTCTCGGCATGTTCGTCCGTGTGTCCGGCACACCTCCCTCCGCTCCCTCTCTCTCTCCTCTCTCGGTCTCGACACAGCGTGCTGTCCTCTCCCGACTCTGGTTCTTCTCTCCCCCGCTGAC
The DNA here is from genome assembly GCA_016801175.1 of Esox masquinongy. Taxonomy (NCBI): domain Eukaryota; kingdom Metazoa; phylum Chordata; class Actinopteri; order Esociformes; family Esocidae; genus Esox; species Esox masquinongy. The sequence goes on from JACXGI010007678.1 coordinate 3,980, forward strand.
CTTCTGCAGTAATCAGCGGCAGCAGCAGGCTGGGGGATGCGGCTACGAGGGGAGGGATCCCTCCTTGCACACGCTCAGTGGCCTCCACCCCTCCCTGCTGCATTATTCATCGCCGGGGCAACTACGCCGGTGGGGAGGGGGGAGGTGGGAGGGATCTTATCCCAGTGCCGCCACACCACGCTGACCGGTAAACGGCTGTGTGGTTAGAATGCCCTTCCCATGGCAGGCACGCCGAGGTTGGAACACACACGGAGGAGAGCGCTCTGTCCCTTCTGCTCTCTCTCCCTTCTGCTCTCACTCCCTTCTGCTCTCACTCCCTTCTGCTCTCTCTCCCTTCTGCTCTCACTCCCTTCTGCTCTCTCTCCCTTTCCCTCTCTCTGGAAGGCAGCTACCCTGAAAATTGGCTGCAACCATGTCTTTCTCTCTTTTCCAAAAATGTTCTGTCATTTCCTGTTTTTTCTGTCGTCTTCTGCCTTTTCCATCTTTTTCTGTCTTTACTTTTTTCTTCTTCACCTTTTTCTCCTTCATCTGTTCTTCCTTTCTACACATCTGAACACCCATCTTCTTTCTCTCCCTGTCTCTGTATATCTCTTTGTATCTGTACCTCTGTCTATCTCTCTGTATCTATATCTCTCTGTATCTCTAGCTCTCTGTATCTCTGTTTATCTGTATCTGTACCTCGGTCTATCTCTCTTCATCTCCATCTCTCTATATCTCTCTCTGTAGCTGTACCTCTGCCTATCTCTGTGTATTTCTTGCTGTATCTCTATCTCTGTATCTCTATATTTCTTTATCCGTATTTTTGTATCACTATATATTTCTGTCTCTGTAGCTCACTCGCTGTATCTCTTGTAACTGTATCTCTGTCTATCTGTACCTCTCACTCTTTATATTTCTTGTAGCTATATCTCTGTATGGCTTTGTATCTCTTTCTCTCTCTCTCTCTCTCTCTGTATCACTGTCTCACCCTCTCTATCTCTTTGCATCATTATCTGTGTATTTGAATCAGTGTCCTCTATCTGTGTTTGTCTCTGTCTTGGTATCTCTGTATTTAAATCACTGTCTCAATCTCTGTATCTCCGTCTGTCTGTCTATCATTATCTCCATTCCTACTTCTCTACATCTCTCCAAGAATATGCTTCTCAGTGTGGCTTCCTCTGCTCTTCCCGTATGAAAGATAATAGCTTTAAGTCCTTCACTACAATTGAATCAGGCCTACACTGTAGACCACAGCTGCTCTTATTACAGAGCCTGGAGAGGGAGGGCCACACACCCCGGCACAAACCTAAATACAGAGGCAGCAATAAAAGCCTACCGGATACATAGGGTTATGGTTGGGCTGGGAACTGCAGTCTTTCTTCAGCCAGAAAATTAACATTTTAGTAAACAGCCACATATCACAGTCCTAGTAAGTCACAAACAAATAAAAGGTTATCAGCAGTCTGTGCTACTGGAGTAAAGCAAGTGCAACTGAGCTGTCTTATGTAGGATACTGACTGACAAAAGTGGGTTTCTGTGTGTATTTGCTGTGTTGTTCAGTGTTTTAGGATAGAATGGTTTAAGTGGGAAAAAGCGTATCATAGGCTGTGGAAAAAAAAGTGAATGAAATGTCAGTGTACAGAACATGAAACCTCTCCTTGGGTCTATGCACGTTATTTTACCGGTTATGGGAAAATACTTTGTCTCACTTACGATGAACACCCTAATTGTAAGTTGATCGATCTGAATAAGAGTGTCTGCAAAATTACTGAAATGTACAAATATAAATATACATACTGAATTGATTTAATTCAATTGGTGGAAAACCCTGGGAATCCAGAGGGAATCCAGACCTTTTCAAGTGTGAGATTGTCTTGTTTCTCGTGAAGGTGTGTTGTTGACTTAGTGTTATTATGGTTTTGCGTCGTATTTAAGAATCAGCCATCCATTCTTTTGGACCATTCAACAATATAGGGGATGGACCTTTAATGTGAAAGTAAATTATAAATGTAAAGCTGCACTACCTACAACTGTTTGGGCTATTAATCTGGCCAGTCATGTTTTTATCTTGTTAATATGTAATACTAGTACATATTTATATATTAAATGTTATTTTTTGTTGTTTTTTCACCAGGTAAGTGTGTGAACATTTCCAGCAAAGATATGGGCGCAATCTTAAGAGTTTTTCACCTTGTCATCTTGGGGGTTAGGACCAGCAGGGTTGTGTCGGCTAGCCCAAGGTCCTGGACCCCTGGACCCCCAGGCTGCTGCCCCGACACTGAGTGAATACAGCCGGAATGCTGCTTAGCGATGGTATGAGAAAACATTTATTTCTACTGTTTGAATTAACTGGGTAACCAGGTTGTAATAGCGAATAAGGCATCTCTGTTGTTTGTGGAGTATGGTAACTGGGTCATGCTTAATAACAACCCTTATCTGTGGTATAGTGGCCGTATACCACCCACTGATGCATTTTTGCTTAACTGCACCACAACACACCTGGTTGTGTATCACACATAGTAATAACTTCATTCCAAAGCTTAGGGAGGTGGACTGGAATCACACTAAGTGCATTCTACAGTCATAATTGGTTAGTAAAAAATCAAATTGGAGCTTATTAGCTACATGCTGTGACGTCTGTGGAGACATAGTTCATTCCCAGATGCCCCCGCAGTCCCATTCTCCCCGACACCGTGCATATGAACCCCCATTATCCTGTCACAGGCAATTAGCAAGGGATATGATTTCATCTGCTAATGGACGTGACGGGGAGCGTTCTGACAGGAGACGGTGCGCTGGCTGCCCAGCCGTCCGAACGACAAGTGTTAAAGTTAATCACAGTAGTTCCGAAGACGGACAGACAGACACGCACATCGCACATGCACACGCGTGACTACAGACATGCTACTGCTTCTGCGCCACCGCATTCTGCCGGCCTGAGTGACAGTGAGCGAGTGCGCGCTGGTCCAATGATTTCCTATGGCTCCGACACAGCAGTGAGTGGTGTTTGTGATTTAAAGCGTGTTAGCAAGGATGACAGGGAAGCTACTTTAGACTTAAATACTAAAAGGAGCGCTGATGAGGGGGTTGATCGGTTAAGGAAGACACAGTTATAAAAAGATAAACGTGATTGGATTTTATGATGCTCAGGCCAATACTCGGTTGTGTCTGTTCACCTCCCAATGAATGATTAAGTGTCTTCACCTGGTTGATTCAGCACTTCTCTGGTCAGCTTCAGCCCCTGCCAGCGGTGTGGAAAATACAATGCAATGTCGGAGATGGTGATTTCCTTGCATCTCAAGGGGTATATTATAACTGAATATATGGCAATAGCATGATGATAATTGGGCTATGAGGTGTTGTGAGCACAGATTGTATCCAGACAAATGGGTTAGTAACCCTCTAGTACAATAGGTATTTCGTCTGTGATGCTGTTTCCTTTGGCCTACTGTGATTCCTGAACCTGGAATAGAGACTTAATCACCAAAATGAGAATGAAACAGCGTTTATTGTTAGAGAAATGTGATAAGTATTTTGAAAAATTTGCAAAATAAAAGAACCATGTGGTGAAGCTAAGGTAGGTTTACTCTGCAGTGCTTGAAGAATATTACAGGCACCCAAACTGTAGAGGGCGTTACAGTACAACAGACTGGAGCAGCTTATAGAAGGCTGGTTACACGTGTGTGCCAACATCCCTTGTTACCCATGTTTCTTTTTCCATAATTATTGATTTCACTAATATACATTGTTTGTCAAGTAATTAGTATCTGCTATATCTGTGCAGTTGACGTTACAATAGAGCATAAAATTGGCCTTTTGTGATCTTTAGGTGACACCATCACCTCCAGGTGACCTGGTCCTCCTGTGCCACTGAGTTTGGCGTGATCATGCCGGAAAACCTGGACTTCCTGTGGGAGTGGTCTTCGCTCAGCCAACTGTCCACCTTCCGCCTGTCTTCTTTGACCTTCCGGAGGCAAGCGGCACACAGGCAGCTCTCCTTCACCAGGTACAGGCATTCCACCCTCCGAATGGGGCCTGTGCCTTTATCGCCCTCCGGTGGGATGGGGTTGCACTTTAAGTTGACGCTCTCTAGGTGGGGCAGGTTTCGGAGGCAGTCGGGTTCCCGAGTCAGGAGGTTGTTGAACAGGGCCACGTGGCGCAGCTCCTTGAGGCCCGCGACTGAGGATGGGATTCTCTCCAGGACGTTCATGCCCAGGTTGAGACTCCTTAGCTTCCGCAGGAGGCCGATCTCACTAGGGAGTCCTACGGTGCTCAGGTGGTTGTTGCAGAGGTTGAGGCTGTGTAGGTTCTGGAGGCGCCCGATGGCTTCCGGAATGTGATCTAGCTGGTTGCTGTGGAGGTCCAACCAACGGAGGTTGACAAACTTATCGATGGAGTTGGGAATCTTTTTCAACAGGTTGCGGCTCAGGTCCAGCTCGTCCACATCACACAGCTTCAGGATGCACTTTGGAAAGGTAGCAATCTCCATGTTGCTGAGGTCCAGGCGACGTTTTCCATCCACGGTCAGCTTCAAGGCCAGCTTGGCCAGCTTCAGGGTGATCTTCCGGCCTTTAGGCTCGTTTGACCTCTTCCTGCCCTTGGCCATTGTTCTCCTTCTCAATAAAGGAGGTGCAGTTTGTTAGAGAGTTTAAGGGTTATTGTTTAACAAGTTTGATTAAACACAAGGTGGATACTTTGGTTAAGATGTAACCTTAAAAGTTAATGATGAAAAAAGTTTAGCAAATTCAAGGGTTTTAACACGAATGTCACTTTGTCCTTTACACATAATATAGACAGTAGGACAATAGGAGAACTTGTAGAATGGGATGTAATACATGTTGTTACATGTCATGTTCCCTTTCATTCATGAGCACTTATTAGAACAAAGGACATGATAGACAATTGTTTTTGACACTGTCAGAGAAATAACTTCATGCATGTTGGCCAGAATAACATGGAATTCCATTTAAAGTGGAAGAATAACATTAAATTCCATTTTAAGTGAAGAAGCACACACATGTTTTTACTGTATAGCTCTTTAAAATATAAATTATAAAACAGTTTTACTTATTCCTAAATTTACTCTATTCAACACATTCTCTTATAAAACTAACATCAAAACATGGATATACTTTGTGACTTCAACAATAATACATTTATTTTATTCTGAACTTGATTATTGAATGGTTTTATTCTTACCAGCATTAGTTAGTCCACTACCCAGGTCAGTGCAGAGCCGGACGGTGCAATCACCACAGCTAAGACATAGAAATGCTTGGCTAAGGTAAGGTTGCATTTGTCAAGGATCCTTCCATCTCCCTGCCTGTGAATTATACATAATAGCTACCAAGAGCCATGTAAATAAAAACCAGGAAGTGCGCTGTTGTCAATTTCAAGTGGATACAGCTAAGGCCCTCTGTTTAATTATTGTTCTGTCAATCTGGCCTGCATGCACTGTGAGTGCTGCTAATGTTGTTATGTTTCTCTTTGTTACCAAGCAACTGAATTGTGTGGTCTCAGTAGTTTATGCTAGATCTGGGGCCTTCAGGGGGAAGAGCTAGTGTACTGTTGTGGGTTTTATTTCTTTATTCTGCAGACATACATTCTATATACATTTAGCATAGTTAAAGCATAGAACAAATAAATATATATACAGTATGTTGCTTGGTTCTCATACTTGCAGTGTAGTCATTTACCTCTTTTTCACTGAAGTACCTCAATGGACCCAGTGAGGTACTTCTGCTTGGAGATGGAGAAACATAGATGTTAGAAGACAGTAATGGACATTGACTTTTAACATAAACACACTGGGTATGAAGTAGATACTGGGTAAAAAGTAGGCCACCTAAAGGAATTGTTTTCCTTTGGTCTAATCCATGGCTGTTTTTGTCAAAAGCGTATCTACTGTATGACACACATCTCAGACTAGCCCCATTGATTTATGGATACCTTACAGCTACAAACATGCAACTAACCACATTACTCAAACCTGCCAACAATTGTGACACATCCAAGATACTGCAATGTCCGTATTATTTGCATCACTTAATTTTACCATGCTAATGGATAATGAGAAATATTGAAATGTTACCTTGATCCAAAATATCAGCAAGAAAAAACTCATTTAGAACTCATACAAGTCCATGGCTTGGTTACTAAGATGGGTTCTAAGAATGCAACAGGAACACTGTGTATGATGTCACACAAATACATACATTTTAATTCAATTGTTGGTTTATATCTTTGTGTTGACATCATACTGTTGGTGTACTAAGTTTCAGTCCTTGCCTGAAGTACACCTACTGTAGACCTTATGCAGCTACTGTATGGGCGTACAGGTAGTGAAGAGAGACAGATATACTGACCAAACTGACCAAGGCCTACTGCACCTTGGAGGCCTTTGAGTAGGCTGGATAGATTACCCGTGATGGTCTGTAAGTTTAGGATTGTATCCGTGAGAGAGATATTGAGAGAAGGGGGGCGTGTGGCTGGTGAGGCAGGGTGATGAAGAGTGGCCTACCTCCGGCTTGGTGCGTTTGTCAATGGGGTCTTGTTTCTGGATCCCCAGGAGAACATCGCATCAACAGGTCCTCTTGTTTACTTACCTGTGTCATCGTCCTGTCCTGTGAAGAGTGTTCATCTGCGCTGGATGAGTGATGATTTCTCAGTAACAGCCATACCAGCCGCTCAATATACACTCTTTGTGAAAAAATAAATCCAAAAACGTCCATATTTTTACACATGTATTATGTGTACTGCCATGTGTGCATTGCTGTGCTTGTAATGTATTGAAATAATGATTACTTTGCATTTTAAGCTGAACGGCGCATAAATTAAAGTGTAACCTGTTAAATGGAAAATGTACTGGGAACAAGGAAAGAAAATGCACAACCCCCCCACCCAAAAAAATATATTGAATAAAAAAATACCACAAATCTCCCAAAGCAAACAACTTCCTTTGGTCCTGTTTTTTGGATGCATCACCAAAAAATGTAAGCATGGTTTGCTTGTGTAGCGGTACCAGTACTAACTGGAATCTTGAGTTAATGCTGCTGTTTTGGGTATTGGGGGGGTAGTGGGTATTGGGGGGGGTAGTGTAGTGGTACTCACTAGTGTAATGGTACTCACTAGTGTAGTGGTACTCACTAATAAAATATACTACATCTCAGTGGCAGAAGCCAATCAGCCTTTGATCAGGTGCTTTTTCACACTGCTGTGTGGTGTGCGGCAATTCCCTTGCAATTCAGTCTGGAGTGTGTTCATGCACTTTTAGAATGGATGCCAACATTTAAGTAGTGTTTTTGTGGTAGTGCTTACATAATCATATGGTATAAATGTAAAAAAAAAACCTATCAGTGTGCCATAACCAGAATTCAAAATCATGTTAGCAGTAACTTGATCTAAAAGTGTGACACTCCAGTCGTGAATTGAACAGCCAATATTGATAATATATACAGTACTGTGCAAAAGTCTTAGGCACCTGAAAGTCAAACTAAAGTCATTTATTTAGATAAGAAGTGTTTATATATATTAAATATATATATATATATATATATATATAAACACTTCTTATATATATATATATATATATATTTAAATTAAAACACTTACTACCCACATAAATGGCCTTAGGTGATGACTTTCAGGTGCCTAAGACTTTTGCACAGTACTCTACAACATTGGAAGACAACCCAGTGTCTGTCCTTTTGGTCTAATGTAATGTTATTAGCTTCTCCCGTGTGATATTGAGGTTCTATTACCACTGTTCACACAGACAAACGTGTTTTAACATCATGGTTTTAACACGATAGCATTTAACGATGGGTTTGTTCTGCTGTTACACATACTGTTTCATTGAAGGACAACTCCATGGAGTATGAAAGACTCGGTTACGACACCAAATGCTAACACATAATCAGTAACACCAGGTTATCCACGGATTCAGTATTGGCACAATGGCCCAGTTCTGGGGCCGGATTGTTGGACACATCCGTGTTCGCAACCTTCTTAGTGGGACGTCCTATCTGTCCGGTCCAGCTTTAACAGTCCCCAATGAACCAGCTGGAAGTGTCTGTTACAACCTCTCAGTTTCCTTCCTCTGGTATTGTGTGACTGCTTCACATGGTCATAGGTACAGAGGTGTCATTATGTGCTCAATACTTAATGGCCCAAATGACTTATCTAATCATCCGGTGATTCAAGTTTTTTTTTTTTATTCTGGTTTCTTTTCTTGGCAAGTCTTGTACATTGTATCTTTGTGAGATTGTAAAACTGTTTTGTTTTGGATTGCTTTGGTACTGTAATTAATATGAGGGATAGCCAAAATAGCAGTGTATTCAAAGGAGGACTGTTGTTGAGCATGTGTTAGGACACTGTCACATCATGTCCTACTGTATATCCAAGGCCTGAGTGGATGTGGTTTCATTCTCCTCTGAATGGAAAGAACAATTTTCATACAGTATAAATATCAGAATTCTAAAGAGCTCTTTTTATAAATGTTTGTGTGGAAACATACTTCAAAGGTATTTCACTGAGAATCCACAATCATCTTAGTTGGAAATGTTTGTATGTTTAATGGCACTATTACAGGAAGATGTGAATGCTTGCTTGGTTGTGACAGAATTTGGATAGTTTTATTGCTTACCAAGGTAATTGTGAAAAATATTCCATCATGTCAAAACCGGAGAACATTTTCAATGAAAACTTGAAAAGTAATCTTCTATCTCACAAGTAATTTTGTGTGTACAGACATAAATGATGGTGTGTTATAAAATGTGATCAAAGAAGTTCCAGTAATCAGGCAAAAATACTTTTTCATTAGTTGATTGGTAGAAGTAGAGTGGAACAGACTGGGTGTACATCACACTGACTGATGACCTCAGACTTATAAGTGACCCACTAAAATAATCCAACAGTTTTTTGCCCTAAAAAAACATTTAGCACGGACTGATGACTTTAACACTCGGAATACAGCAAGGGGGTCATTTGCTGTGAAATAAGACACATTTATACAGCCTATAGTATTTAACACTCTGAATACAGACAGGGGGTCATTTGCTGTGAAATAAGACATGTTTATACAGCCTATAGTATTTCTTACAGCTTATTCAGTGTGAGTCAGTGATGTGAGACTGGTACTTGTCAATCCCCAGTACCTATTTCTCTAACCACACTCTCTAGCACTACTGCAATTTAGAAACTGTGATGTCCGGATATTTGAGATCTGACCATCTCTGTGACCCAAAACAAAACGTTTATTCTGATGAACCCAGTAGTTTAATGAAAGTGAAGGACATAAGGTCCAGTACTTTAATTGAGTGAAGGACATAAGGTAGACTGTGGTTTTCATTGTCTATCAAAAGTCAAATGCTCCCTCTGGTGACCTGTCAGGGCTTTTCACACTATTCCTACCTTGTTGTTTCCCTTTCTTTCTTTTTCTTTTTTTCTTGCGTTCCTTCATTAAATACAGTTTCCTACCACAGGAGCAGTCAGTCCTTACCCCACCCTCCATTATGTCAATTTAGTAAACATGAAGGTATGACCAAACCACAGCTCTCTATTTACGGCCTCTTCTACGCTTTCCTTTCCCTTTATTTTCCCTAACAACATGTCATGACTTTTAACTGTTGAGGTTTGAAAGGAAGCACAAGGAAACATGTGATTAATAACCACCAATACTGTATAAACCCACTTTATGTTTATACAGCACATAGTATGTGATACATTACATACACACATTCGTGTCAGTTTAAATAACAAAAACAAACAGCAGAGCATCTCCAAATGGAATAGAAAGGATTGTTGACGCATGTAGAGGACGGCACTCTCTGAGTGAAATGAACAGCAGAGGAAAAGTGCAAAGAAAAGTGCAGAGTTCACCCCTACACACATGGTTCTAGTTAGTGGTCCGTGCGGCGTGCTCCCATTAAGTCCAATGTGGTTTGGAGGAGACTTTAACTTTCACAGTTTAAAAAGGTTTTAAGACATGTATTTCACCCCCAGAAGTTTGACTTAGACTCATTGTGTAGGTGTATGTAGATAGCTGGAGAAATTGTTCATTGTGGAAGATTTGCCTGTCCTACTTGAAATTGTCTCAATGCACAACCCCCCTCTGGAGGTTTATGGACGTATGGATCTTCATGTATGATACTGAGAGGAAGGTGGGGGAGGGGATGGCTATGCTGCCTGGATGTCTGTCGTTTCAAGTTCACTGGCGGGAAATACAATACTGGTGTTTTCCTCTGTTTTTCCATGGTTAAATCCAAGGGGTCATTAAGCAGGGGAAAAGACGGACTAAGCACTTTTACACACACTTAAATTCACAGGAAAAAAAAGAAAACCAAAAGACAAAATCTCAGTTGCTGTGTAGATCTTGGGAGATATCAATACTGGCATTTGGTTGTTGCTATAGCTCTTACCATGTCAAAATGAAGAAAACCACATTGTGTAATTATGTGCCATGTAATCATAAGGTGATACAATAGCGCTGTATACAACACAATCCAAGCAAGGCTTTAAGTTTGCAGCCAGTTACACCGCTCCATCCCAGCTGATCACAGCTCTGGATCTGGTGGTGCCAAGAGCCTGTTGACTTTGGCACCAGTTGAAAGCACTGGCATGATAACACAAACTTATCTCCCGAGGGTGGGTGGCTAATTGTTGCCTTAATGTCAACCTTTGCAGCTGCAATACTACAGTAATTACATAGCAGAACATCACAGGCATCGCACAAACAGGCGTTTGGGTCACAATGAAACCATACAAAAAAATTGAATATAAAAAGCTGTATATAAAATAAATTGTATCTGATTTACCAAAAACAACCAACCTTCAATCATTAACTGAAAATACATATAAAACAATATTACAGATCATAAATATAACATTTTGTACATGAGCCACAGTTATTAGTGTTGTATTTATTACACTTGTCTCTCCTCAAAGAGGATCTGGGCATACACAGTGCCTGTGCATGATGCTTTGGTTTCTGGCAGAGGCCTGACCAGCTCCAGCTCTGCGTATGTCAGGCTTTCCTCTGCTATCTTTGGCTGCAGGGCAAGAGGAGAAAGAGGACACATGTAAACTGATTTACTCACTTGTGTATTTTATAATATAAAACGGACAATATTACCTTACAACACCTAGTTGAACACCTAGTTGAGAACATTTATAATGTTTATAATAAAAACATTGTTGGCAACTATTGTCTGTGAGTGACACAGCTGAAGAAAATTTAAATGAAAAATTGAAAAAGAAGTGGTGGCTACACCAGTGGAAAGATGTGTACAACTCAGTTCTTATGCACTTTACACTGAAGACATAAAAAAGACAGTGGAACAATGTGTACAACTCAGTTCTTATGCACTTTACACTGAAGACATAAAAAAGACAGTGGAACAATGTGAACAGCTGAACACGCGTGGCAGTTTTACTTTTTGTTTGAATGCATGGCATGCGTTGTTTTGAAGTGAGACTGTTTATCTTGAATGTTTGATTGAGCTGCGCATTAAAGGGAAAGTCCACCGTAAAAGATTATTTGGGGTGTTTTTTCACCCTACATAATTATGATTGATTGTAGGTGTTTCAGACATAATCATGCACCACAGCAGTATTAGATTTGTTTTATATTATCAGTGAATCAATAAACATTACATTACAAGCCAGTATTTGAAGTTTTGCTGAGGGAAAGTTCTGCCAATGACGTTATTGGTTGATTAAGCCTGCTGCTTGATCTAAAAATTAATGGATTTATGTTTTGTAACAGTTATTGTGGCTTTTGTTTTTCGCAAAACAGATGTCTTCTCTAGCCCTTGCAGTTTTAACTAACAATGAAAAAACATCAGTATTTGTACAAAACAATATTAATAGCCAGGAAACCTAAAGACATAGTCCCTCGTAAGGATGTTCAAATTGGAAAATAAATTATACTTTGGTCCATATTCTAGGTGGTGCCCGGCGCCACGAGGGATAGGGGGGGCAAAGGGGGGCATGGCCCTCCAGATAGAATCTGTGCCCCCCCAGTTTTGTTTCCCCATAAACACTGCAAATGGTATATGAATTAGGTATGCCCCCTCATTGATAAAAAAAAAAAAAAACCTCAGTCATTGCATTCTGCAGCCGGGCCTGGTGGCTGCCATTTCTGTACCTTGTTGCATACAAATAAGGGATTAGTCCCGTAATAAAAAGAAATGAGTAAAGTAAAAAATACTTACAAAACCACTAAGAGAGACTATTTGTTTGCTATGAATAAGAAAAAGCCCCTGCTAGTGTGACCCCCACTGGTATACCACAGTTTCAATGGACAAACGGCACAAAAACAGATGACAGATGGACGGCACGTGCATTTCAGCTAGTCTTGTTTACCTTATTTCCTCCAGAAATTCAGAGTTTCATTTGTTTTATGTTTTATGACAGCTGATAAAACGTACACTGTAAATAATTAAAAAAATGTATCATTGCAATTACTTGTTGCTGTTTAAAAAATACAATCAAAACAGGACATTCAATGGCAAATAGAGGTCAACACTTCTAACTCTTAAACAAGACCATAAACAGTAGTCCAAGGCAATACCCAAAAAGGCTATTGTAATAGAAACTGATTTGGTACGTAGAAAGGATTTTGTATTGATTTAAAATGGCTGCATTTGGCCTTAAAAGTCAAACAACTTGAAGAAAAAAAGTGTGATTTTTCAACATCCCTCTAAAACCATATTGTACCTATAGACTAACAAATTGCATTTAAGGGCCAGGAGTTACCCCTGGATACGTACCAGAACCACCTTCCTCGGCTGTGCCTTTAAAAGTTTGGGTTTTCTGATTTTGTCCGCAATGGGTGCTGTGGAAGAATGCAATGATCATCATAACGTATGCCGAGAGAGAACACATTGTCTGTGCAACAAGGAACATGTTTTCCCTCAAACCTAGAACCAAATTGTCTCTCTCCACAGTGTTTACATGCCAGTCCTGTCATTGATTATGGATAATTTGAAACAGACATCAAAGCAGAGTTGAACATGTCTGATTTAGGGCGTATTCACACTCCAGACGTTTCATTGAGATTACTCACAAAAAGAGTTTTCGTGAGATCTGTGTTGGCAGTTCTGTTTTTAATAATTTAAACTTGTGAAAATCTAAATTGATGCATGCATATGTGTTGTGCCTGTCACAAAGGTCTGTTGGGCCAATCCATTATTGTTGCAAATGTCAAGAGGAAAGAAAATCTACATATTATTTAAAAAAAAATGCAGTCTGGGACTTTTGTGATTAACCCCTGTGTAAACCTTATACATGTAATGTGTTGTTTACAGTATATGTGCATAATTTATAAGTATGATCACTATCATACCTCAGTCAGCCATGAAATTCTAAGTTTGAAAGCGAGTGGTATTGATAACATGGGGCATAAAGTGGCAGATACATGACAACATTTTCTGGGACCATTCTCGGCTTGACTGCGCTACTTTCACACCCAGTGGCCAAAAATTGCAGACTGCATCTTAAAATGTTAAATAGGCTAGCTATGACTTTAGTCAATGTGAACAGATCCTTACAAGTAGTCAGAAACAGGAACTGCTTGTGAGATAGATTAACTAAATCATCAAAAGTGAACAAAATATTCACCATCAAGAACAAATGCTTCTTCCTTTGAACTAGCTGTCTTAACATTTTTAGTTGACCAGTCTGTTTACCTTTAGCTGGGATCTCCGGTGGTACCTCCGATTGCTCTTTGCTCCGTTTCTTCCTGTACCTCCTCTGCTTTTTGGGCAGGGCAGGAGACACACTGACTAGACTGGTCACCGTCTCCCCTGAACTGCAGACAGCAGACAGAGATGTTTACAACAGAATTAGAGCAAGGAAATGTAGGTATTCATTTCCTAAAGTAGATGGTACCAAAGTATACCACAGTTACTTTGCTTTGACTGATGAAGCTTACCTGTTCTGTGGGCTCTTCACCAAATTGTAGTTGTCTGTGAGGCAAAGTAACAAAGGATCAATGCATGATGGGAACAAAAACATGCTGCCACGTCATTAAAGTGTTTGTTGTTGGTCTTGACATATCCAAGAATCAGCTTTAAGAGATCTGCAATGTGGCACAAATAAGTGCCTTCAGTGTTGGATAGGAGGAGTGTAGCTGGATAGATGGGAAGTGTGTGTTCATTCACCTTTTAACCTCTTTTTCCTCTGTAAGTGCTGGCAGGTCACCACCACAGTGAACATACACATGCATAACAGGCCGACACAGCAGATGAGTACAGCGCACAGGTAAACATCTGAAACACAGAACACCAACACTGAACTAACACCAGTCCTGGCTTCGCACAACTCTGAAGGCGCACATTTCATTTTTTTACTGCTCAATTGAAGAGCAAAACCATTTACAAGACACTTCCCCTGGTTGTGCGCTGTTTTAGTCGTGGGTAATGAAAAAGGACGGAAAGCCAAGTCTTACCTTCTAACAAACTCCATAGGCTCTCTTTGACCTTGGTCGCTGGTAGGATGTGTACTGAAAGTGAACAAGAGAAAGTCCATAGTCATCAATGTGGTTACCGTCCCGCCTGATTATATAGCGCACACAGTTTAAATATGTCTAATTGTAGGTGGTTCGGCGTAGGATGATAGTATTGAGGTTATCCTCTTCTCTAGATCCTCTTCCTGAATCACTGGCTCGTGGTAGCTAACACCCACCAGCCGTCCTGAAATACCCCAAACCACCAGCATCTGCCGGCAGCCTGGCTATCAACTCCCACACACAGCAGCCATACTTAATTTAGCTAGCTAGCTGCCAGAGCTCCAGGGCTACTGGGCGGAAGCTGGCTGAGTGTCGGCCTGTCTGGGTGTGCTGCATGTTAGCCTGTCCTGAGGGCTCAAACCAGGGGTAACCTCTGTAGCATTGGCCTCTGTGCAAATGACCGGCACCGGCTTTGACTAAAGTGGACTGATCATATGGATGAACTGCATTTGACTATTTGCAAACATTAGTGTCTGGTAAATAAGACTTGCCTAGGGATTTAATCCATTTACTAGCTTTAAAAATGGGCCACACATGTTTTACTGTATTTTCTCCAGGTGTAGACGCGCTTTTCAAAGCAGGGTTGAGAGAACTTAGTCAACAGGTTATGAGCATTCATTTAGGACGTTTGGAGAATAGTGAAACGGTTCAGAAAAAGGTTTTGAGTTCATTAAAACGCCACAAGTCACTGGATGTGTCTTGAACATTCAGCTTTTAGTGGAGCTTTATGCCATCTTGACATTGATTTAAACTTATACGCTCATGAATGTTTGGTTGAATTAGTTTTTAAAACAGTGGTGGTTTTGTTTTGGAAAGTGGTCATCAGAAATCAAGCATACTATTGTGGTGCAGAAGACTCTTGCTATTAATTCTACAGCGTGATGGGAATAGGACATTATAGACAGAGCCAAAAGGCCAGCTGCATGGGCTGGAATAATAGTCTGAAACTGCAGCACTGCATGGAGCCAAAAAAAGTGTTTTTGAAAATGTCATCCTTTTATGGCTGGGTTTGAATGGTAGCTTACAGTGGAAACATTCAAGATTCAAGTCCATTCAATTGCTTTTCCTTTCTTGTAGATAGAAGTTCTCTGATATACAGTATTCTCACACAGTGCCAGCAGCACACTGAACAGTAATAAATAGCGTCTTAAAGACAGATAAGTGCTTTGTTTAAGGACGGATAAATACTGTCTTCACATTCAATAGTCCGATTAAATGGGTCACTTATAGAGGTCCACGTCAGGGTAAAAATAAAAGTACATGAAAAAAAAAGAATAGACATATAATGAACACAGGGGTAATATATCGAAAGTGACCAGAACATCCTTTTCTTTCCTAAATCCATCACTCTATTTTTCCATGCAATGCCCCTTTCTTATTCCTCGGGCTATGTTTACACACTTGCCCATATTTTACCAGACCATGGAGGATTTTGACCCAGAATACCTTGATGCTGTTATATTTAAACCTGACCACATCCATGTCACAACCGTTCTAAATATTTAAAGTAACAACATCTCTCAGTCCAGATTTATGCTGTCCAAATATTTTCCTTTGTTTAGTCATACCCCAGAAATAGGCCAATCTCTGGTTGGGATGCCACCAGTCTAGTCGGTCTTCCCCCTGGTCGCCAAAGTTGCTGTGACGTTGGGGAGTCTCATAATACTATCTTTTCTTCTCTGACTGTAACCATACTTTAAGCAAGGAAACTCTTGGCTGTAGCCAAAGTCAATATATCTTTGGTGGCCTAGGTTTTAGCATTTTCCCAACCCTCTGGTCTTCTTCGAGTCGGTCTGCTCAGACTCAGAAGTGACAGTCAAATGTCAAAGCAGGAACAAATGATTCCATGGAAAATCAAGAAAGTGGTTACATCTGAATCCACTCAAAGTAATGTTGTTATAGCTTAGAAAGGGAGAATGCATCTGCTTTGCTACTGTGGATGCTGCTTAGATCCTTTCATGCTGTGCATCAATCTGGCAGAACTGGTGGGTGAAAATAATGCTCTTGTCATGTCATCAAAGACAGCTCTCCAACCATCAGCTGAGATGCCATTTAACAAACTAGGATAAAACCCAGAAAACTCCCTTCCAAAGTGACAAAAATGACCTTTTACGCAGTCTCTTCTTCTGATAGGTGAAACACGAAATTGGGTCAGTCGGCTGTAGTTCCTGTTTCTGGTTCTACTGCTACAAATACGACCACTTTGACCTGTCTACTACCAACACCACCTGCGTCTGTCTTCGGCCACTGGCCCACGGTGCTACACTTCGGCCACTGGCCCACAGTGCTACACCCAAAGAAATATTTACCTCTAAGCTCTGTAGCGGATGTAGAGTTCGACGACGCCTTCCATCGGTTCTGGTGCTTCCTGAACTCCTGCACCCGGCATATGTAGAGTCCTCGATCCTGCGCTGAGATGTTCATAATGAGCAGGTCAAAAATCTTCCCCTGCTTGACCACTGTCAGCTTTAGCTTAGGCCAGGCAAAGCTCTTGGTGTAGTTCCCATAGAACCTGGCCTTTCTCATGTTGACTCGGGCGATGAGGAGCTCCTTGTCACTGGAGGAGCGTTCGGGCAGGAAGGTCCATTTGACCACAGGAAGGCTAGCAGAGCGACGTCTCTGGGACACCATGCAGGTCAGCGTGACGTTTTCACCCTCCTGGGCCACCAAGAAAGGAGAAGGGGTAACGGTGACATTGATTGCCTGGCACACTTCTGAAAGACAGACCACACACTTAGAAATAGTGCACCCGACCCAAATAATAGGTTTGTAGAAGTACAGGCAGTGTAGCACCAACATATCTGATACTCTACAGAGCTGAACCTATATGGTTCTGGGTGGTTCCAGTTGGCAAGGGGTGTAAGAGGACTCACTGATTTATGCAAGAAGACAGGTTGACCAAGATTTATAGATACTCTATATCTGTTGTTCACATGCTGACCAGTGGTTGGGTACACCATATGTTGTGACTGTTTCATTTGTGGGTGAGTCACCTGAAAATGGGGTTTGGATATGTCAATTTTAAATGTAATTTATATTAGGAGGCCTAACTGGTTGCATAAAAAAGGCACATTTCCTAATTCTATAAACATTATGTTCTACTAGCAGTAACTCTAGTTCTGTGACACATTTTGTCATCAAAACACTGAACAAAATGTTAACTATTAATCTCTGGATTCAGATTATTATTTTATAAGATTTATTTACTTCTCTAGAGAGGAAACAGCTGGCCCTTATTACAGAGTGACAAACTACAGGAAAGAGTTGGGAAAACTTTGCAAACCGTAAAAAAAAATAAACAGCAATTTCTTCATTTACTGTTTTCTTTCATCACTGCACAAATATAGACTGTAATACCCTTGCAATTATCCTATCTTAACTCATCATTTCACTGCAGACTGTTTATTTACTGATTCAAATGTATGTCATTTACAATGTGTTGTCCTTAAACTCATTCATCAAACAAAATGTTTACCAGCCATTTCTTTTTTATATTAATGACATCACCTTAGTTGTTTTTCTCTTTTTATTCATCACCACTCACCTCTTGGAGGTATCGTTAAAAATCATATTGTGAAATACTGACCTAAAAACAATCCCAGTCACCTGAAAAGGAAAAATAAAGTTGCTTACCTCCAATGAATGCTTTAAGCAGGAGAATCGTGACCACCGAAGAGCCCTTCATTTTTCAGACCAGCAGGCTCCATAAAAAATACAGTTAAATGTCAAAGAAAAGAGACTCAGCTCAGGATTCCTCTTCTCCTTTCTTTTTTTCTCCATTTGTGTGTAATATGAAACAGCGCTTGCTCTGTTTCTGCTTAGACCCACCCTCCCGGCCCCTCCCCCTGGCACCGCTTCCCCTCATTCCTCTGCCTGGCAGAAAGTGGGAAATGTAATTTCCTGTGCAGGAGGAGGAGAAACCGAGACGCTGCATTGTGCTGCAGCTTTGACGCCTAGTTGATCGCACTTCCAGCTGTGGACGACATCAGACCAGACAGACACCTCTGGCCAGCTCTTTATTTCCCTCGAACACTGATTCACAAATGATCCGCACGCACACACACACACACACACACACACAGTAACGGGAGCCCACAGAAAATCTTTGTGCAGGACCTTGTTATAGTAGCTCTGTTTTGGAACATCCCGCGGAGAAACGTTCACACCTTCCCTTTACTTGAGATAAAACGGGATTCATCATGCATTCACTATAGTCCTTTGCACGTCGTTACCTGCTAGCCATACAAAAATCCATGCTCGGATAGCAATTTCTTCATCCATCTCTAAGGCTGGAAATGAGATTATCTTGGTTGTGAGATTGATATCAAAATCCAAGCTAGGCAGCATCCCCAGTAAGTGGGCCGGTCTGACAAGACCCTCTATAAGGCAGAAGCAAAACTGTATATTCATTACTAAAGCACGTCTATGAAGGATAATTCTAAATGACCTGACGTTTACATGTAGTATCCTCTGTCTCTGTTTTCACTAAGACTTATATCACTGTGGGGGTGTTTTTAGTGTGTCTGTGTAGCAGAAGGCTGTTAAGACTGTGCCTGACGTGGACGCAGGGTAACTAAAGTAAGCTTTCAGGTGGGAGAGATGTGAGGGGATTTGAAGCTCATGGAAGTGAGCTGTGGAGTCGGGAGGGCAGAATATCATAACCTGCTCTGTTATGATCGATACTGCCACCTGGTGGGAAGGACCGTGTACTGATAGTGTCTCTCAATACCAATCAACCTGTGTGTGTAGTAGGTAAAGAGAAGGAATGATTGGAAGTCAGGAAAGTCATTTTTGATTTATTTATCCACTGGCTTAGCTGAAACACCTTTTAGGATCAAAGAGGGAACCTAAACCATTACATTCAGAACCTCATTATATGCCCGACAAGTATAAGAGTCGGGAAGTTGCATGTGGCTAACTTTGAAAGGGAAGACCTACCCCATTGCTTCTGGAGGTTCCACGCCAACCTGTAAACCACCCTCCGTGACCTCTGACCCCTGTAACTGGAGACTCTGGAACAGCACAGTTGGACATTGGTCCTGTCTCTTTGACACAGGCCATCTTAAATTCTAAATGTGGCTGTGAAGTTAGAGTACTAGGTCAAATCTTTATAGTCTGTAAATTGTGCTGATGTTTGGGCTATTGTTCTGGAAATTACCACAGAATCCAATTCCATACTGGATAGTTATCCTAGACCACAAGCTCACTGGTTTCTACACAGACATCACTCATTTTACATTTTCATGGCCTCAGGGAATTAATTTGTGTGGGACAAATTAATGAGTAGATTACATTTATCTTCAGTATTCACCAGTGTCCTGGTTACTGCAAGCAATAGTTATTCTTCTGACATCAGGTTTACAATTTTATTCCACTAACATAGCTGTCAATACGAAATTAAATCTGTGAGCACTGTAAAATCAATCTAAAAAAATGTCTCATCAATGAGACAGAACAGAAGTGTGGCATGGATGACTTGGTATCGTTGTGTTTTAGTTTTCAGTTTCAGTTCTGTCCTTCATGTCCACCAACGCAGAGCTATTAGGAATAAAACCAGACAAACATCAGTCCTGCCATCATGCTGACAATGTACTGTGATAAAAAACACCCAAGGTTTACTTATTACTGCTTACTACCAACTGACCACTCACCAGTAAGTTGGCCTTTTATCAGGATTCTCTAAAAACAAACAATTAAATGAAATCATGAAAGGTATGTAAAAGGTTTGTTATATAGATCTACATATTGCTGTGCTCTGGTTCTGTGGTTTTCATCTGGTGGTTCCAGTCACAGTATTTTTCCATTTAGTAATACATACATTAGCAGCTTTATTTAGCAGGTTTTGTGGTGTCAATCAAGTGAGTTTGCAACTTTCTTCAAGAATATAAGCAGATTGGAGTTGTAGACCATATATGTGGTGGGGTTGCTGTTCATGTGTTGTTAATGTAAGGGATATTTTACTGTCAGTAGCATAGCAATAGCAAAAACAAAATTTGCAGAATTTGGCAAACCAAAAATTTGTGATGGGAAAATATAACATTGCGTATTGCATCCCATAGCTGCTAGGCCAGACCAGTTGAGAACCACCGCTGTACTGCAAATGGACTTACCAGCATCTTCATTACTAAACATTTGCTTTTTAATAATGTAGAGTTTGCTGCCAATGAAACATATGGCAAAGAAGAGCCCGATTCCTGCTCCAATCAAAGCATATGTAGCATCTAAGAAGAACACAGAGTAAAGAATGTGAAATACGGCCGTCAACAGCCTGTTGTGAAAGCAGCTGCAGACAGTACATATCCAGTTCCCTGTTTTGCTCAACAGGCCAGTTCACACGTGAGAGTTGTTTGATGCAATATGTTTACTCATTCCTCAGTCTGAGGAGATGTTCAGTCATGCCCCCAGTGTCTGTCTGGACCTCGGTTGATTTAAAATGCCGTAGTTGTATCAGTGTTTCTCTAAATTGGAATTGGAAGACATTGGATTGTAACAGAGGATGGCGTCGCAGCTTGTACAAACTGGTTGAACGTTTGCCAAAGAGAAGCTATGCCGAGTATAACAGGCTTGGGGGAAAGTGCACGTCTGTATACCGCGACCTGGGTCGCATTGATGCAGTGTAATGCTACTTGGGAGCACCATTTATATTTTTCACCCGACTCGTCCCTAAATCCAATCAGATGGTTGATATTCAGTCAGCTGACAGCTACATTAATTGTAAATCAAAACTAGATGGTGAACTGACATGTGGAATATCTGTGGAATGTATTCCATTGAGATCGTTTGATCTGCGCTCATGGACTGCCCTCTATAATTTAAACCCCAATTCTGTGCTGTGAACTGTGGCCCTTCAATTCTTCTTTTCCTCCAGAACCATCTTCATCACTTTGCATGTAAGATGCACATGCATCCTCTACCAGTTAGGTTTATCACTGTGTCACTAGTTTTGAAGTTCTTTGTTTTAAAATAGTACAGTGGATATAAAAAGTCTACACTCCCCTGTGAAAATGCCAGGTTTTTGTGATGTAAAAGAATGAGACAAAGATAAATCATGTCAGAACTTTTTTCACTTTTAATGTTACCTATAATGTGAACAATTCAATTGAAAAACAAACTGAAATCTTCGAGGGGGACAAATGAAAAATAAGAAACGTCACGCTGACCTAACCCTTATGAAGATCAACAACCATTTGTCTATTTTAATTTGTGACTTATTTGCCTTTCCTCTAGGTGATATGAGATAGGTGATGAATGAGTTTTACATGCTTGTTACCTACTTTTTTTACCTCCTTTTTATATCTCAGTGAAACAAGAAGGCATAGAAGGCCAGAAATGTTCCTTCATGCTGAGACTGGTACATAAAAAAGTAAAATGCTAATACCAACTAAATGTAATTTTGTTTGATTGTACTAATATTAATCCTAATAATTTTGACACCTGTCTATTTGTGTAAAAACTGAGCAACTAAATCAGTATAAATGAATATTTTTTTCCCCATATTTATTGGCATAAAACATTGCTCATCTATAGTATGTTTTTCATTTTGTACATAATTTGTGTCTGATTTATTCTTTATCAAGTTTGTCAATCATTTTCTAGCTGGAGATTTGAGGGAGAATATCATTTGATAACTTCACGAAAAGAAGAGGTTTTATTTCTTACCTGGTTCATCATCACTTTCCAGTTCATTCCCTCTTACATTTGCCAACATTGTCTCTGAAACGAAGGGATATTATTTGTTATGAATAAAGCTAATGCACCTGTTTAATATGTCACAGTCACGACAACTTTTCCTAAGGACAAAACTGATCTATGAAAACTGGATGCTTATGTAGGACTGAAAATGAGAGCAATGCTATAATGAAACAGACCACACAACACGATTCCTGTTTGCAACTTTGTATTTTAAAGGTAACACAGTGCATTTGATACTCAAGGCTGTAGCCTTTAATATCTGTTTTTTGAGGGAAAAAAAGATCACCAAAACAAATCTAAATCCACAGTTTCAAGGTGTTACTCAACTGACAAATAGTGCTCACATGCTTATTTTGGAGCCAGTTTTGTTGAGGCCAGATCTGTTGACAGAATGCGTTTGCCCGGTTGAATGTTGTAACATGGGGCATATGATGCCACTCCACCATCAAACATCAGACCCCAACCCTGAACATTATCTCTGTCACACCATTACTAGAGAGTCGACACTACATATGGCATTAGGTTTCAAAATAAACACACCATTATTCATGCCTGACTGAAATGGACTTCTGGGTCATGCTAACCCAATACTTATTAGGACATCTCTGAAAATCATTAAGTGCCCTACATTTTGGTAAATTGTCTGTCAACTGGAACAGTATGGAAGGTAATGAGACCACATGCTTCAATGGAAAATAAAATTGTTGCTCAATATTTCGCTTGATGACGGATGACTGCGATCCCCTGGAATATACTCTGAGAAGAGGCTACAACACGACAAGTTCGATATCGCATTTCATTTCATTATAAATATAGGATATCCTGTTCTATATCATTGCAATCTATAGACTTTAGGGAACAAATACTGCATTCAGATTAGTGTCAGGTCCTGGCTGGGGTTCCTCTAGGCATCTCTATGCGCCTGGGGGCCACAGTCAGCGCCTGACCACAGAGGTGTGTCTAGGCATCTCTGTGCTCCACTTTTGATTGTCCCCAATTAGAGGCAGCTTTTGTGTTTGTGGTTCAGTGTTTGCGTTATGTGCTTCAGTTCACAGTGTTCTGCTCCTTTTGTTGTTTTTGTCAGCAACCAATAAAAGGGATGACTACCTTCTCTTTTTTCTTCTCTTTTCTTCTCTTTTTTGTCAGCAACCAATAAAAGGGATGACTACCTTCTCTTGCTCTGCGCCTCATGTACTGCCTGCCTTTCACCGTGACACTTAGTGTAAACTGTTATTTTGTATTTAATGCAAGTTAACGTTTTTAATGGTTGTATAGATAGTATTTACCCCTCATTAAATGTGTGAAACCATCAGTGAGGACAGTCAAAATGTAGCCAGATGGGTCAGACTCACTGCTACAGCACCAGTTTCAACACACAGACTGGAGTTTGTTCGCCACTCAAGCCACCCAAGCCACCCTTCACTCCCATTTGGACATTGAAACATATGCTTCCTCCGTTCTAGATTACATCAACATCTGCACCAACAATGTCACCATCCATAAACTAGCCCAACCAGAAGCCGTGGATGAACGGAGAGGTCCGACAACTGCTAAAGGCATGCAACGCTGCTTTCAGATGCGGCGATGCAGAGGCCTACAGCTCATCCAGGACCAACCTGAAAAGGGGCATCAGGATGGCTAAAAAGGACCACAAACTGCGGATTGAGAAGCACTTCAATAACAATGTGGCAGAGCATCCAAGCCATTACAGACTACCGACCAAAGAACCCTAGCCCCACAGCCAGCGATGTCTCCTACACTGACGAGTTAAACAGATTCTATGCTCACTTCGACAGGGACAACAAAGAGCCAGCCATTAAAACTGAACTCCATCCAGACGACCCCCCCCAGTCTATTCACCGCAGAAGTGTTGTCTGCGCTTAGCAGGGTGAATGCACGCAAGTCTGCTGGTCCTGGTGTGTGCTGAGGTCTTTATTGACATTTTCAACCTGTCACTAGCCCAGACGGTTGTTCCAATGTTACTCAAGACTGCAACCTTTGTGCCAGTGCCAAAGCAGCCAAATGCGTCTAGCCTGAATGACTTCCGACCTGTCCCACTCACCCCCACAATCATGAAGTGCTTCAAAAGACTAGTTTTGGCCCACATTAAGTCCTGCCTCCCCCCAACACTGAATCCCTACCAGTTTGCCTACCGGTCGAACAGGTCTACAGAGGACGCCATCTCCACAGCTTTACACTCTGCCCTGTCTTACCTGGATAAAACCAACACCTATGTGAGAATGCTATTCATAGGCTTTAGCTCAGGATTCAACACAGTCATCCCCTCTAAGCTGGTCAACAAACTCCATGACCTGGGGATCAGCCCCTGTCTCTGCAACTGGACTTTGGACTTCCTAACCAACAGACCCCAGTCTGTCAGGTTAGAGAACCTCACCTCCTCCACCCTGATCCTAAACACTGGTGTTCTACAAGGCTGCGTGCTGAGCCCCCTCCTGTACTCCCTCTTCACCCACGACTGCGTTCCTGTACACAGTTCCAACACCATTGTCAAGTTCGTAGACGACACCACAGTGATAGGCCGGACCAGTGACAATGACGGGTCAGCCTACAGGGAGGAGGTCAAGTGCCTGGCGGCATGGTGCGCTGACAACAACCTGGCCCTCAATGCGAAGAAGACCAAGGAGCTCATTGTGGATTACAGGAAGTCTTAAGGCCGCAGTCATGCCCCAGTTCTCATCAATGGCACTGAGGTGGAGTGTGTGTGCAGCTTCAAATTCCTGGGTGTCCACATCTCAGAGGACCTCTCCTGGATGCTCAACACCTCAACCCTGGTCAAAAAGGCATAGCAGTGCCTGTACTTTTTGAGGAGGCTGAAGAATGCCCGCTTGTCTTTCCAGATCCTCGTGAACTTCTACCGCTGCACAGTTCTACCGCTGCACAGTTCAAGAGCATTTTGACGAACTGTGCCACAGTGTGGTTTGGCGGATGCTCCGTGGCCGACCGGAAGGCCCTACAAAGTGGTAGTGAAAACTGCTCAGCACATCCCTGTTGCCCAGCTCCCAGCCATCGTGGACCCTCAGCACAAGCGTTGTCTGCTTAGGGCGTGCGGCATCATCAGAGACCCCTGACATCCATGCCACAAACTGTTTGCCCTCCTACTATCAGGCAGGCGGTACAGGTCTCTTTGTTCCTGCACCAGCAGGCTCAGGAACAGCTTCTTCCCATCTACTATAACCCTGCTGAACTCTGTGACCCATCCCATCACTAACCATACCCACCCACCCACCGTTTAGTACTGCCTCTCAGGGACCTTGTTGCACTACTCCCTTGTACTACTTGTCTACCTCTGGAATCTCATTGCTGCTATCCCTGCATTTCAGTTGCACATGCTACCTTGCACCTTCAATTTGCCTGCACTGCCTGGCAACTCACGTCTCCAACACCATCGTTAAATTTGCTGACGACACCACCATCATAGGCCTGATCTCTGACAACGACGAGTCAGCCTATAGAGACATGGTAAGGTCACTGACTTCGTGGTGTCAGGATAACAACCTCCAGCTCAATATCAGCATGATATCAGCATGAGATGATTGCTGATCACAGGAAGCAGCGGCGGGAGACCACGTCCCCATACACATCAATGGGTCTGCAGTAGAGAGAGTTCACAACATCCGGTTCCTTGGTGTCAACATAAGTGATGACTTGACCTGGTCTCATCACTTTCCAGGAGGCCAGGAAACGGCTCTTCTTCCTATGCCGATTAAGGAGATTTGGCATGGATTCCAGGATACTCACCAACTTCTACAGATGCACTATTGAGAGTATCCTTACCGGCTGTGTCACCGCCTGGTATGGCAGCTGCACCGCCCTCGACTGCAAAGCAGTTCAGTGGGTGATTAAAACAGCAGAGTGCATCACAAGGTCTGACCTGCCATCCCTGCAAGATCTCTACACAGAGAGGTTTTAGGAGCAGGAGTAAACGGATCATTACAGATCCCAGCCACCCATGCCATGGACTGTTTACCAAGCTGCCGTCAGGCAGAAGGTACAGGAGTATTCCGTCCAAAATGAACAGGCTACAAGACAGCTTCTTTCCTCAGGCCGTAAGGCTGCTCAATTCAGGAACCCCTCTTCCCTTCCATCCATAGTCCCATGCACACCTGTCACTTTATATCATGCTCATCTGCCAATTATATCATGCACACCTGTCACTTTTACATTGCACTACGGTTGTATAGTTGTATAGTTATTATTATTGATGTGTGTTTTTGTATAGTGTTATTATTGATTGATTGTGTTATCTTCTTTATTTTTATATTATAATTACTGTTACTTTTTAACTTTTAACTGCACTGTCGGAGTAGGAAAACCAAGCATTTCATTGCTATAACTTGTTATTGCAAATGACAAATATAACCTTTGAACTTTGAACACTGCACATTTAGAATGTCCATTGTACTTGCTTTTCTTTTTTTCGGATGTTACATGCACGTCTACCTCGGGAACCTCATTGCTGCTATCCCTGCATTTCAGATATACAGACTACCTTACACCTCCAACTTGCTCAATTGCACAGTCAGAATTGCCATTTGCAATTGCCATTGCATTTGCCTCATTGCAAAACTATTCTTTCCCCCTTGCACATACATGTACTTAATACTGTACCTTTGTAAATTTCCTGCCTTCCCCTATTTGCCTTCACTGCTCATTTTGAATTGCCATTTTGCACTGTATATTGCCTTCATTGCACATCTATACATTCCACTTGTAACATACACTTTACTTAATACTTGTACATTTCCTGCCCTCTTCTTTTTGCAGTTCTGGTTAGATGCTAACTGCATTTCGTTGTACTGTACTCGTACTGTTCAATGACAATAAAGTTGAATCTAATTAATCTAATCTAATAATTTGAATGCAAACCAGACAAATGATCATTTGCAGGTTCCTGCTTAACAATGCTCGAGAAAAAAACAGCAAATATACATGTGATAAACACAATAACAAATATACAACAAAAACATAAATGATTATAATGCTATGTGCAGTAACACAGTATCAGCAGCATTAGTGATTGTAGATACTGTAAATAAGTACTTACTCTAAGTATGTGTGTTTGTGCAAAAAACATACATACGTAATACGTAATTTTCAGCTTTCATACCAGAATAATGATCTTTTATTTTGGGATCATCTACTGAATTATAATCAACAATTATAAAACAAGAGGGGGAAGGGTGATTCTTAACGTTTGCTGACACCATAGATCGGACTGTTTGTTAAGACAATGACAAGCAGAACCCACCAAGAAAATTGCATATACTGTCATTCAATCAAAGAAAACTAGTTATACAGTTACTGAAGCATATTCAATATTAGATTGCACAAGTGATTTGAAATCTAACAACGTAGTAGTTAAATATTCAGGAGTTATTTAAAGGACTCACCAATTGTAAATATTATTGTGATGACAGAGGAACATCGACTGTTGTGAAGAATCTTCATCTCTTTGGTCTTCACCATTTTCTCTTGTGTTCGCTCTGACAGCTGCCTGAAAGGCGGTATCTCATTGAAATCTGAAACATTTCCTGCATCTGTCTTTTAATGTAGTTGATGATAGAATGAGATAATACACTTTGCAGCTCCGCACATCTTAATGCACTCAACAACAAATCATTGGCCTAAGTAGTTGAGTGAGCCTATGTTAATATGTGATGTGGGATTCCGTTTCTCTTGGCACGCCAACAACATATCACCACTCACCTGTTTAGTTTTTAACATCCACCTGCAACATTTGACCTATTAATCAATCAATCGATCAATCAAATCCTTGATTAATAGATAAGTTGCGCTACGTTCTCATTGGAATATGATAATCTGCAATATCAATGTCATTTTGATTTATCTAACATTGGAAAAATCTTATGTTTGTCCATAAATTATGGAAAAGCTCTTCCGCTCATAATATTGGTTACATTAAGATTAGACTACTGCAATGATCTTGTCTCGAATCTAGCTAGCTAGACTAAATGCACTTCAACTAGTACTGCATAAAACTGCTACATTCTTTGATTGGAAAAAAAACATTCTATAATATTGCTTGCCTCTAAACTAGCCTCTAACTGGCTACTGATTTCATGGGTTGACTGTTAACCTACAAAACATACTATGGATTTACTACCAGTTTACTCTCTGAATTGGTCCTCCCTTACTGCACTTTTAATGCTACTCTAATCAGTCTTTTTTTTCAGTATCATTATATTTGAATATTTCTGTTAATATTTTTAGAGACAACTGTGTAGGTATTTATGAATCAATTATACAATCATCAGTTTAACATTCAAACTTCATAACTAAATAATGATAATCTTTTAGAATTATTAGTATCATTATGAATAGGGACCTGTCTGCCTGTCTAATGTATAATGTACATCAACAGGAGTGTTTTTATTGGTCTTCAACCCTTTAGACCCCAAAAGTGTTCTAGAATGCTGCAGTAGATTACTGCAAATAAATAATATATTCTCACACATTTTGAACACATACAGCACTCACATTTCAAACAGATACAGCACAAAAACCAAGATGAAATTACACGTTTACTTTCTTTTAAAGAGCACATACCCACATTCATGTAATAAAATAATTTGGTTTCTCCCACTGTGTAGACATTGGTGATCGAAAAAACAATTCACACTCAACTGTGCTCTCTCTTTTTACACCTAGTCTACCTCTTCCTCTTCCTCCTCTGCTTCCTCCTCTTCTGCAAATGCAGCGCATGTTTGCCCCCACAAAACTTTTCTATGAAACCTGACAGATGACCCAGATAGTTACCTAGCTACAGGAAGCAGCTGGGGATCATGTCTATATGAATCACATCGCTGGAAACAACAACAAACATACAACTAGTTTGCTAGCTGTATGAAACTAAACGCAGCAACTCTTTTCATGACAAGTCATTTCAGGTCCAGCGCTAATGTGATTATAACAAGGTGACCATAACGCGCACAAAACTCGAGGCATTACTTTTTTGTTGGTGATAAGTGTTGTTATGTGGCCGACCTTTTGGCAGATTCAGGACATCATCACAATCAAGAGACAGCATCGTGAGTGTTACGTGCCTCGGTCTTAGGGGTAGGACATGTCAGCATATGCTGAATTGAAAGAAAAAGACACATCTATTAGTGCCGTTGCTCTGAAGTTGTAGTTTATTCTACAACCGTGTTTCCAAAGAATTTAGGGATGCTGTGTAAAATGGAAATAAAAACAGATTGCAAAGATGTGCAAATCATTTCAATCCTATATTCAATAGAAAATAGTACAGACAACATATCAAATGTTGAATCTGAAAAATGTTATTGTTCCTTGAAAAACATATGCCCCCTTTAAATTTGATGCCAGCTACATGTTTCAAAAAAGCTGGGACAGAGGCAAAAAAAGACTGGAAAAGTTGTGTAATTCAAAAAAAGAACCTACACACTCAAAAATAGAAGTACTGGTGTGTACTTAAAAGGGTACAAATGTACCCTTTTTGAGAGACAATTGTGTAACGTTAAGTGTTCTTTCTTCTGTTTTAATTCACTTTGTACCATTTCTGTTAGTGAAAAGGTGCTCATCTGTCCCCATAAAGCCCAAAATGTAACCTTTGAGGGAACATTCTTCAAAAGTGTACCTATAAGTACAGAACTGTTCTTGTGTTGTACCTCCAATTTTGAGTGTGTAGTGGAACATCTCATAGCTAATTAGGTCAATTCACGAACAGGTCAGTAACATGATTGAAGCATCCCAGAGAGGATGAGTATTTCAGAAGTAAAGATGGGGAGGGGCTGACCACTCGGTGAAAGACTGTGCGGGCAAATAGTGCAACAACTTAAGAATAGCGTTTCTCAACGCAAATTGCAAAGTTTGGGGATCTCATCATTTACGGTACATAATATTATTAAAAGATTCAGAACATCCGGAGAAATCTCTGTACGCAAGGGACAACGCCGAAAACCAATATTGGATGGCCATGATCTTTGGGCCCTCAGGCGGCACTGCATTAAAAACAGACACGATTCTTGGGCCCAAGCTCATTTAAGATGGACTGAGGTGAAGTGGAAAACTGTTCTGTGGTCTGACAAATCAAAATTTTATATTATTTTTGGAAATCATGGACGCCGTGTTCTCTGGGCTAAAAAGGAAAGGGACCATCCAGCTTGTTAACATTGCACAGTTCAAAAACCAACATCCATGATGCTATGGGGTTGCATTAGTGCACATGGCATGGATAACTTCCACATCTGTGAAGGCACATGTTCTACTTGGACGCAGCCATGATACATACTCTGAATGCTTACAATTTACCTTGTTGTTCATTTCAAAGAAATAAACTGCCTTAGTGAAATATCTGCTCTATGATACTGTGTAACAGCTTTAAACACAAATTTAAACAATAGTTTGAACATCTTTTGATGTTGTGTTTTGAAATATATTGTACGTTACCACTGAAAATCATCCACCTCACTATTTAAGGTCATAACTGTGCAATTTGTGGTCAAATTGAAGGTCTGACTTTTGCTAATATAACCCTATAAAATTCTACATGTTTTAACAATAATCTGTGTGTGTATCGAGACATTATTTCATTGAGCTAAAGGTTTGCAAGGAGTAACTATTAGTTTTGCCAAACTGAATTGAATGAAGAAAGAAGACATCAATTTGGGTCATCGCTCTGAAGTTTAATTTTATTTTGAGCATTTTTCCTTAACTTAAGAGTCTGTAGCTTTCCTCAGCCATTCCATTAATTAGCGCCCTCTACAGTTCAGATGCAAAGTGCACATTTTGTACATTTTATTGACTGCAATTGGATTTCTAAGCACATTAAAATAAAGAAAAAATAAAGGGGGAGAGTCATTTTTCAACCCACTACACTCTCCTTCCATACACCTTTGAAAAGCGGCACAGCACCTAGGGAGTGCAAAACGCTGTGACATGCCTTGCACTTTAATCTACAAAGCTATAGTGATATGCGCTGCCTTTTATCCCCAAGAAAGCCTCTACTCTCATGACGACTTAACATTCAGCGGCTGGAGTTTAATAAACAATTAATTATTAAACAAGCACATGCCTCCTAATTAAACAAACGGCTCAAGGCAGTGCTCCTGTTGAGCTCCATGTCAGTGAATTGATCCACCTATCCACGAGAGAAGCAGACGCACCCCTCATCCTTAAATCTTTCCTGAAGGCTAATCTCTTCAGTAAGACCTAAGGCTGAGTGTAGCCTGGCCCAAGTGTTTGAAGGTGAATGGCAAGGCACTGGAAAAATCACTGTTACTGTATCTACCAGGCAGCCTTCCCTCTATCGACCGGGATACTCTACCACTAAACCTTTTACGGGGCCTGAGTCACTGGTTCACTCATGCTCTCCCATGTTGCTCACATAATGCCAGGCTTTCCACTATTATCGGTGTAAGCAGGATAAGTCAGCGTGAGTGGGATGAGCCACAGACTAGGTCTTTGTGTCCAATATTGAGGTCCTGGGGACTCGTGGGTTGGAAGAGAATTCTGTGGGCTATACTCGGCCTTGTGTCAGGGTAGTTAGTGGTCTGTTGTGGACCCTTTGGTGGTTTGGAC
This sequence comes from Esox masquinongy, assembly GCA_016801175.1. Lineage (NCBI taxonomy): Eukaryota > Metazoa > Chordata > Actinopteri > Esociformes > Esocidae > Esox > Esox masquinongy. The sequence continues at coordinate 35,739 of JACXGI010007678.1, forward strand.
CTAAATGTATGTGGCTTTTTTCTGTCTGGTAGGCTCTGTCTGAGGGTATCTTTGGAGGGACCTGCAGTGTCCTTCAGTCCCTCCCACTATGTGCCTACATAGTGTTAGTTGGTCCAGTCTTGTGTACTTTATCCTGTCTTAAAATGTATACTGCCCGAACAAAAGGGCTGCATACTTACTGGATAGTGAACATTTACATTTTTTATTGATAATTGTAAAATTATATTGTAAAATCTCAAATGAATCCATTTTAAATTCAGACAGTAACACAACACATTTTAGAAAATGCCCAGTGGGTTTGAATTCTTTTGAAGGGACTATGCGCAGTGTCACATGTACCGTATCTCACAAAAGTGAGTACACCCCTCACATTTTTGTAAATATTTGATTATATCTTTTCATGTGACAACACAGAAGAAATGAAACTTTGCTACAATGTAAAGTAGTGAGTGTACAGCTTGTATAACAGTGTAAATTTGCTGTCCCCTCAAAATAACTCAACACACAGCCATTAATGTCTAAACCGCTGGCAACAAAAGTGAGTACACCCCTAAGTGAAAATGTCCAAATTGGGCCCAAAGTGTCAATATTTTGTGTGGCCACCATTATTTTCCAGCACTGCC